>DWFC01000062.1:0-14853 GCA_018247075.1 Hasora chromus | reverse complement strand
CGCACCTATTACGAAATAACTAGAATGGAAACAGACCTCCGTACATACCTGACACCATTATACAACAAATTTATAGAACGATTTCCAAGTATGAAAGTAAGCAGACAGAGGATTGGTGATCAACGCAGAGCGATTATACGAAGCAATTTATTACCCAAAGACAAAATTAACCAAATTCGGCAAGAAGTCTCAACACAACTTCAAACTTTACAAAATTCATCACACACTAATCATACCTCAAGTCAAAGTCAGGTTTTACAAACAGGGCTCCACACCTCCAGAATGAGATGGAGTACTGAAATAAACGAATTTATTATACGCAGTTACTTTACAATTACACACTTAGAAACTAATAGATCAGCTTATAGACAACCACTGAAACTGGCATTCGATTCCAAGTACCCACATCTATCACATTTATCAGAACAAAGAATCTCCGACCAATGTAGAGCCATTATTAACAACAAAATGATATCAGAGACAAGATTGCAAGAGATTAAAGACGAAGTAATGATAGATTTAAACATAATAAATAACCAAACGTCACAACAGATGCAAATATACACACACTCTTCACAGTCACTCAACGAAACAACACAATCAAACTCTCCACTGTTCACAAACACGGAAATAGATACAATATTAGAAACCCAAGATCATACTCAAATTCAGCATATCACTACCCCTAAAAACGCTTCTACTATTGAAAACACATTCCAAAAAGCTTTTAACGATTATAATTTGATAGAACCTACTAAACGACCTTTTATACCAAAGCAGAGATCGTCGAGAAACCTTGCAATTATAACTCATTTTATCAACACTACCATTTTACCAAAATTTTTAACTGAGGATAGTGACTATGCCACAACACAAGCCATACTGTACGCTGCAGCATTTACAGCAGCTACTTGTAACGGTTCTAAAATACATTTAACATCAAATTATACACCTAAAACTGGATCTACTCCTAAATGGCAAAGGAGACTGATTAAACGCATGGAAGATCTACGAGTAAAGATAGGGCGACTAACAGAATACATGAGGGGGAACACTAGTTCAAAATTAAAATCACACATAGAGGAAATAAAAAAACAGTATAAAATTCATACACAACATGAAAGTGAAAACACAAAACTTAGTCAATTCATGGATACATTAAAACAAAAACTAAATTTGATCTCCAATCGATTACGCCGGTATAAAAAAACAACAGAACGAAAAAATCAAAATACACAATTCGTTTGCAACGAAAAACTCTTTTACAGAACACTGGGCCTTCCAAACACAAAAACACAGACACACTTAGACATACAATCACATATTCCAACTACTGAGGAATTACATAAGTACTGGTCAAGTATATGGACAATACCCATACAGCACACAGAAGGCGAATGGATTAAAATTGACAAAGATATAGTTAAAGATATATCAGAAATGCAGTATAATGAAATAGATATCGACCTCTTGAGAAGAGTAATAGGAAAAACACAAAGCTGGAAAGCTACAGGTACCGATAAATTACACAACTACTGGTTCAAAAAATTTACTAGCATACACCCATACTTGCTTAGACACATTAACGACTTCATTCAATCACCAGAGACACTACCTGCTTATATAACTAACGGCATTACTTACATGTTACCCAAAGACACCTCAGACACTAAAAACCCAGAAAAATATAGACCGATCACGTGCCTGCAAACCATCTATAAAATAATAACATCTTGCATCAGTGAACTTATATATCAACACACGGAAAATAACAATATACTCACAGAACAGCAAAAAGGATGTCGCAAGCGAAGCCAAGGCTGCAAAGAACAATTGACCATAGACGCTGTAGCTACTAAGCAAGCATTAGTTAGAAAACGGAACATTTATACGATGTATATCGATTATAAAAAAGCGTTCGATTCGGTCCCGCATTCTTGGCTTCTGTATATATTACAACATTACAGGATACATCCAACCCTTATAGAATTTCTTAAGAGTTCAATGTCCAGTTGGAGCACTACATTAAAACTGAATCATCTACAAACTGACGAAATCATGATTCGAAGGGGTATTTTCCAGGGAGATTCACTGAGCCCTCTCTGGTTCTGTTTGGCACTAAATCCGCTTTCCAATATTCTCAACAACAGCAACAAAGGATACAAAATTACTCATGATAACTCTTCTTTTACTCTCTCACATCTGATGTATATGGATGATATTAAATTATACGGAAGTAAACTTAATGACATTCATAAATTAGCAGACATTACACAATCATTCTCATCAGACATACACATGGAATTCGGTATAGATAAATGTAGGATCCAGTCAGTACAAAGAGGAAAGTTAAAGTATAATACTTACCAAACTAATAGCGGACAAATAGTTGAACCTGTAGATTGTGATGATGGATATAAATACTTAGGATACACTCACGAGACAGTGTCCACTAGTCCCATGACGCGCATACCGCTTGCGAATGAAATTAACTTTTTTAAATACTCATCAACAAATTAGTTAACATTTCATTTCATGGCACACCACACAATCTGACTTATAATTTATATATTCAAATTCAAACATATTCAGTGCCGGATTTACCATAGAAACTGAGGAAGCAGAAGCTTAGGGCGGCAAATTCAAGGGGCGGCAAAATTGGCCCAAAAAACCTAGATAGACCTAAATAATCTAGAAAGTCGATTAAATATTACTCATTGCTCAAATCATTTGATTAACTAATAGCTATCGATAAACCACTTTCACATATTTTTATTTCTATGGAAATACAATTGACCAAATTATGAACAAAATACTAAATCAGACTTTTTTTCTCTCCGCTTGACCTGAAATGCCCTCTTTATGAACGAAAATTGTGTACTTTTATTGTGTATAATTAAACACATTGATTGAAAATGTATTATTTGTTGTAATCTCCTTTTAATTGCGAATGGTTCGGTTTAAAAAAATATTAATGACTAACAAAACTTAGCTCCAAAAATCCGCCATTTTAATTTTTTTCTTAAAAACACCGAATCTAGCGATGCCCTTACTGTCGAAATCCATGTAGCTGTTAGAAAGATATGAAGCAATAAAGACACATGACAAACAAACGTACATGATACGCGTGTTAAACATGGCAATGACATAGAAACTACAAAAACCGAACTCAAAATGCTATATTATTATATATATTATATATTGTCGTGAGCACTGTCGCGCGCCAATTTATTGACATACAATAAGTTACTGCAAGTAAATTAAATTTGTATCATAACTACATTTAACCAGTTCTTCAGCGTTCTGCTATCTAGCTAGCTAGCTATAATACGGCTAGTTTTTGTGCTGTAAAGTGGGCTGTCCAAAGAAAAAAGTAATTAACTATTAATAAACTTTATTTCATAATTAAAGTATGAAAACCAAAACACACTCGATGTTTTTATATTTTTTTATGTATGATCTAACTGAGGCATAATAGTTATTGCATAGAAGGAACAGAGATCATTAAAGCTCTATTTCATAATAATATTACTTTGTTATCCAATTCACATATGCATACAAAATTTAAGTTCAATCTGAATATTCATTACAACTCCTCTTTGTATTTACTTCGTGATGCGTATACTCGTATAGAACAAAACAAACAATTCACACATTAATCAAATTGTGCCTAGCCTCCATCTTCCAGCTTCCCATCGGTTCAGTAAATGGCTGTATTCTAACCCAGCTACTATTCTTTTTTACCTACCTCATAACCTACACCGGGGGGAAGAATACAAATAATGAAATGAAAGATTTAAATGAAATAAAATGATACCTAACTTACACCTATGTGTTCCTTTTTTAAGTTATTTTATAATATTCCATGTTACTTGAAAGTTTATTCAACGCAGCGTTGAGCATGTCCTTAAACTTATTCAGATAGGATATAAGAGGCCACATCAGCGGACGATCTTGTACCGCACACGTGAAACATGCGTCAGCACTACTGGGCTGCAGTAGCGATCTTCTTATAAGAACACTGCTCTGAAATAAAATAAAATATTTATTAAATTCATAACAAGTACATCGTTATTAAAGAAACCAGCGCATTCAGCTAAAATGCTGTCTAGAAGCAATAAGTAGATTTCGATTACTAGGAATCATGCGGAGACTCGACTTGGCGAGCGCGCTGCCTCTTGAACTTGCCAATCACCAAACATGACGTTTGTGAATAAAAATGTTAGTCGTGAACGGATAAGTGAATTATTGACATTTTCATAAAAGAAATTCATCACCATCTATGCTTTTTCCATGTGATAGCCAGCAAGTTTAAAAAAAAAAACTAAATTTGTTGCTAATGCTATCATAAATACTCAGATTATTGGCTGACTTGGCTATCCTCGGGGTCTCAAAACTTTTTACTGCGAATATTTTTACAGGAAATTTTAGATTGCATAATTACTTACACAATATGTCGTGTAGTTGTTTACATTAAATTAAAAACTCGACAGCAAATAAGTCATCACCTACCTACCAGCTACTGCCACCACCTACTACTGCATACCTTTGCCTACTGCCGAATATAAAGATATAATCTAAATTATTCTCAATCTAGACTTTTTTGAATTCGGGTTTAATGTTTAGGAGTGAATTAATTCACCTGAGTAGACCCGTATTTCCATAATAAAAAAAAATAATTATATCTTCTATTGTTACACTTAAAAATAATGCACACTAAAACAAACTTTAGAATAATCAATGACTACACCAGAATAATAATAAGTAAAAATTATAAAACAATGGTATCCTACCTCGGCGGTTACAACAATTGTACCTACAAAGCAAATCCACAGTATCTCTCTTTTCAACTTCATTTTTATAACAAAAACTCGGAAGGTAGTAGATAGACTGAGCTACAGTAAGCTACCCAATAGCCACTGCACTGCACATTGTCATCCTCCCCGAAGTGAGTAACACTCTAAAAGCCAGATCACGTAATCAGATAAGCTATTAAAGATTATTATGATTTTCTTCAAAGATTTTGTAAACGTGACCTTGCAGACTAAGAGGTTTAATCAGGTCACATACGATTCTCTTTTTGCTGACACAAATTGTACGAGGTAATTATGAGACGTGATTGTATGATCAGAACACGGTAAAATGCAGCGAACAATAAACGATTATCATGTATCGGAACGTAGCAATTATAACCCTTTTATTAGTGGTTAGTAACAATTTATTAAGTTTTAATAGTCTTATAAATTTATTATGTATCGTTTAAAATGTTCTATTGTTTTTTCTATTGTCACATGAGTTAAAAGTCGTATTTTGAACTGTAAACGGGACACATCGTAAATTTTTCAGTTGCGGAAACAAATATCATGTGCTCATTCACCTCTACGAGTGACGATTGACTGCAGCTCAAGAGAAGTAAGTTTCAAATCAATTTCCTACACATATTTTAGAGAGTTCATTTAATACATATACATTTTTAATCTGTTTTAATTACAGTCCCATTAATAAATGTATAATATCTTATGCGTGTTTTTATGTTTATTTTATTCAATATAGTTACAAATCAATCAATACAAAATTGAAATTGCTAGATTTGTAAAAATACAATAAGCATTTAATCATCTACCCAGAAATCATGGTAAGTTGTACCTATACGAGACTGAAGAGAATGGGGAACTGCCCCTAAAAACAAAATTTAACTTAAAGTTACCTATGTTAAATTTAACACTTTAAGTTATTTTCCTTATCCACATTATTTTATTAACTGGTGCGTATTGTTTAAGATTTCGGATTGTAAATATAAGTAATATACTACAATACTCGTAGGTATAAATCGTTTCTAATATCAACAGTTTATATTATTATTATTGTTTTATTTTTTGCAACAAACCCTTAACACCGCCGTACACCTGTTTCGAAGGGTAGACCTTTGTTAGGCAAGGCAAAGCATTTATAAAATAAAAAAACGGGAGTACTCCTTGATGTTGATTCTGTCCAATTAAGCTCGTGTACAAAACTCGATATCTCGAAATTACAGGCAAACGCATATTTGCATAATATAAAAAATAAGATAATAGTTTTTTACATACAATTGGTTCATGAATTTTTTGTTTAGCTTTAACTTGTTTATTTGACTAGTTATAATTGATTTTATTAAAAATTTTATTTTCAGAACAATTTCAATACAAAGTTAAAGTCAGCAGAATTATTGAACCATAATTCTCCTTTCGACGTAACTTCATTTTGCGAAATGATCCACAACGCGATCCCGAAGGCTGTTAAAGATGGAAAATTCATCGTTGAGTCAGCTGAAGATCAAACTGCATACGGTAATACGCAAATACTAAAAGCAGTTACGCCTCCAAAAACTTTCATACCAAACTTGGGTTTACTAAAACTGAAACAACCCAAATTGAGGATACCGAAAATAAAAGTACCCCAATTAGGATTACCGACACACAGACCCCTGAAAGCTCCAATTGTAGGAGCACCTATGTCCATTCCCTCCTTCAAAGACATTATTGAGGAAGAAACCAGTGCCGAACGAATGGAAAAATTTAAAAAGGGAGTACAGAGGATGTTGCACGTCGTTAAAGTACTTGGTCAAATAGACCAGTACTTGTCGGAAAGAACTAGGATTGTTGTTGATAAATTATCTAAGACCTTTGCGGACTAGCTACGAGCTTTTTGTTTTTAATTACTACAGTTACATGTTAACGTCACCTATACCAAAATAAACTTTGTAAATTACTGCAGCATATTCATTGTTCTGTACTCATTGCTGATGGCGATATATCACTAACGATACACAATAATATAATTGTGGACATAAATATAGGTATTTCAACGGCACAGTAATAGTAGATATCAGTAGAATAGGTAATTCTTACATTACATAATTAATACATAATTTAAACAAGATAATAATAGACAGTACCTATTCGGTCTACAGCCATGCGTTACTTAACACTAAAAGTCAATACAGTACAATACAATACAAATATTCTTTCATCAAAAATACTAGGCATATATGTATAAGAGAAATAGCATACCTACAACAGGCGGACTTATCGCTAATAAGCGATTTCTTCCAGACAATCTATGATCAAAAAAAAAATTTAAAAGGCATACATACATATCAGCAAAAACATTTGTCATGTACAAATTTGGTTTTTTCCAAAGTAGAACATTTAAATCATGATTATGCCAGTTCGGAATGGTGCGATTTACAACATCTCATCGTCTAATCCCTAAAGGTAAGGACTACTATACCTATTTAAAATGGTAAAAATAGTTTTAAACACATTTTTCACATACTTTAATATCACAATTCCAACTTCATACCTGCTGACAAAGATAATAACGACAAAATATTATCAACAAACATTAATTATAGTAAGATTTTTTACATGATGTAAATTATACGAATATATTCGTCACACTGTTTCAGTCTATGATTTTTGAATGAAAGAAGGAAAGGTAGCAAATTTCATATTCGAAACGTCTGTTTATATTGGAATGTTATTTCTTCTTATTTATCGTAATAAAAGTTTCTTGAATCTAATAAATTCAGCTGTTGTTAATGATCCTTTTCTCTTCAAGTCTAGAAGTTTTTCTAAAATATTGTTCTTCCCAGTAACATCTGGCAACTTCACAGGTTTCACTTTTCCAATTGAATCTAAAGCTTTCTGTATCGACGATTTTTTCCCTAATTTAGGGACGTGCAAAGTTTTGAAAGGATCAACTAGTTTTGGTAATAACGGTAAGAAAGGAAGAGGTAAAATTGGTGGAGGTAGTAGTGGAAGAATCGGTAAAGGTAAAAGAGGTAAGGGAGGAATTAATGGAGGAACAAATGGAGCTAGTCTTGGCTTCCTCGTTGACGGTAAATGTGGTTTAGATTTAGACAAGAGGGAATTTATTTCTAAAGGAGGTGGTTTTGTGGGCATTTCCGGAAGAAGCGGTAGGGGAGGCAAGGGAGTACTGAGGAGCAGCGGTGGAACTTTCGAATTAATAGTAATGAAAACAGGCGAAAGACGTGATACTTTCTTAACCACGAGAGGATTTGAAAATCTCTTGATTTCATCAGATACAAGGCCTAAGTTAAGCTCGTGTGTTTCCTGGTCCTGAAAATAAAAAAAACATCTCATATTATCAAATCTCCGTCACTCACATCGTTTTTTTTTTAATAAATACTGAGGTACCTATTCAGATTTTATATTTTTTTATTTTATCAAACAAACGCATCATGGACTACTTATACTATACTTATTATTAACTTATTATACTTATATATAAAGGTTAGATGCATGTTAGCGATGAGCGCCGCATGTAATTATTAACCATTTATATTTAATGAATATGCCATATACGTGACACATTGGCAAGAAGGTTGGCCAGCGTGAATAAGGCTGGATCCACACTATTGGCAAGGGTGTACGATGACAGCACTAACAATCGCAGGCACTTACAGAGGACATTGTGTCAAATGGCTGTCTGGCATTACGAAGAATAAGTAAACACAAATAATTTCAATGAAATATCGTAAATTATATACATTCTATTCTATCATGTAAATCTATAGTGACGATAAAAATGTCGATCTTTTTTATTTCCCGTGAAAAAAACGTAAAAGTAAAATTACAAAATTAGGTGTGATGTTTTGCCGTTAGACGTTTCGGAATTCAAAGTCAAAGTCAAAATTGATTTATTCAAAATATACTAAAAAAAGTTATTTTTGTACGTCAATTACATTAACAGCCAAATTACTACTAGGAATAATGAATGATGATAAAATGAAATGAATTTTTTTATACGGATGAAATTGATATTATATGCATGATGAAAGTTAAAAATTTAGTTGACCAAGTTGAAATTAATTTATAGAAATTAATAAAATTTGTGAATACTGTTTGAGCTATTTGTTTTTTTTTTTGTTTATTAATGCACGAATACGAAAAGAATTAAAATTAACGTAATTTTATTCAATTATTCAATGGTAATTTAATAACAATTAATAAATGTACAATGATTACATTTGCTTTGACTGGAACTTTCGTCCTACTGCATTGAATAAACAAAAAGGTTATTTCTAAGGACACTATAGTAAATTGTTGAATGAAGTTATGATATACGGATTTTTCAAGTAAGGTGTAAAAAAATTTTTCCTAAGACACCTACGCGTCGGCAACTTCCCTGATGTTGCAATTGTCCAAAAGCGACGTTGTTCACTTACTAACAGGTTGTCTATCCCGATGATTTAAAATATTTCCTCAAAGTAACCGTTTGTTACAAAGTCAACTACACACAAGTAAAAATCTCTCGAAATAGACTATTACAAATATTTGCGGAATTAAAAAAAATAAATTAACTTTTACACAGATACAACACAGATTTATACAGATAAGTATTTTTTTTAATGTATTATTTACAATACGTTGGAAAAGAATGACGTTATTGAGAACAGTCCTTTATTTTGAAAACTAATCATTTTAATTCAAATGAAGTAGATTATTAAAAATATATGACAATACGTTAAGACTTTAGAATTTATAAATATGCATGGTACAATTCTATACTAATATTATAAACAGGAAAGATTTGTATGTATGTATGTTTATTATGAATAAACTCAAAAGTATTTGAAGGATTTCAATAATTCTTTTACCATTATCCCTGAGTAACATGGGCTATATTTTGTTCTAGAAAAATTAGGGATCCTTAGTCATACTTCAATAATGTAAACCAAGGTACGGAAAAATGACCGTAATATGTCTTTCAGCGCATATGATGCGGAAACCTTGAATGATAGAACAAAACAATGTTATAGTAATCCAACTATTGTAGTTTTGTCAGTATAAATATTTTTTTAAGACACTTTAACAAAAACCAGATTACGCCAGGTTATTGAGTGTTTGTATTCATCCTTATCCTAATAAATTATTTCTTATTTCTGACTGTTTCAGTACCCTTAGATTACTTTTTGAATTATTTAAATCGGCTATTGCATTGATAAGATATTACGAGTTTTAAAATGTCAATATAAATAGAATATAATATACTAGTGTCACTGCCGCAATGTTTGTTACGAATAAACTCAAAAACTACTGGTCCGATTTGGATAATTCTTACACTATTAGAATGCAACATTTTTTTAGTATATTCATAACTAGAAAATGTTTAAAATATTTATTATTTAAAATGTCCACCCATGAAAAGCAAGCAACGGGTCGCTAGTTCTGAATAAAAAGAAGCTGAAGTTATTTCTAACAAAACCACCCTATGAAAGTCCCACCCAAATCGGTACAGGTGCGACTTAAAACTAGATTTTTAGGTTTTGGTATCTTGCAAATAGCCTCGGAATAAGGATAGCAATAACTCCTGAAAAAACAGTTATTTCGAAAGCATAGACAGACACTTCGATTTTATTCATACGTATCTACTTTATTTATATGCATCTACCGCTGTGCCCCGCGGCATCACCCGCTTAAAAAAACGTATGTTAACCGAAGTCGCATTTGCTTGCAAATTAGTAAGCATCATATAATAGATTATGGGATATAAAAAATATTTGAACCATAAGCTATCAAATTGAGAAAACCGCTTCAAATCAGTCCAGTAGATTTAACGTGATGCTCGAATAAACAAAGAAACAGACAAAAGATTCAAAAAAGTTTTTATGTTCTGAGAGGTTCCCCTAACAAAACCCGCTTGGTTTTTATAATATCTTATTTAGATTATATATAAGAGAGAATCAAGTAAACGACTTAACGAGTAAGTAAATGTAATATTCAATCAAAATATAATTAGAGAATGCACATTTACCACTTACCTCTCATAGCCTGCACTTCCCTTTGTTACATTTTAAAAACCTTTAAAAATCCTCATTTTATGAAACTATGTTCTAGCAAAGCTAAGCTAAGCGGGGATAAGAAAGAAACAATCTTAGTTATTTTGTTAAGTCCACACGATCTTAGTTATTTTGTTAAGTCCAAGTTACACAATTTATAAATAATCTCACACTGAAAATCTTTAAATAATTTAAGAGTACTTACTTGAATCATAATTAAGATTATTATATAAAGACTTATCGAGTAATCGACCATCTTCAAACTTAATGTTTTGTCATAAAGCCTCTTTGTTTTTAAATTCGTGTTTATATTTGCAGTAAAACCTTTTGAAAAGATAATAATTATCTTTAAAATATATCGATTAAACACGTAACACAGTGACTAATTCTTACTGAGAAGTCAACGTTATATAATTTTGTTAAGACAATAAGTTCAAATATTAAAAAAAATGTTAAATCATTATCATAATATGATATTGTACGATTACGATTATTATATTATATGCTTTAAAATAATACATTAAATGATAATAAGTCAACGGCACGTGATTTGTTGTGATGATTTCCTAATATGAATATCTTCATCAGTTAAATGTATTTATCAGCACGTCTCATCTTATCACAAGAAAGTTTGCCCAAGATTGTACAATGTTACTTAATTTCCACAATCACGTACCTATACAAAACAATACGAGTCTTTAAATACATATCAAATTATATATGTGAAACACTTGTGGCGATAATTTTGCTATGTGAAGGACAAAGATGGGGGGACACAAGATTTTTTGGTCCTCCCTCAGTATAATGCTATTTACATCGACCTGTGTAATAGCCTGCGACGAAAAAGGATTATGTTTGGTAGGCATGCTTTATAACTTTATTCATAACAATATTAATTAAACATCTATACCTTCTCATGGATTGAGTGAATATTTATATTGTTAAAAAGAACTTTTTCTCCAAAAAAACTAACGTTTGCTTTTATTACAGTTAGAGGCCCTCAAGGAAATGAAGGAATGCAAAAAGGCAGTACTTGCTTCGTAGGTACAATTTCACTCATATTATATATATGCATAAAGTATGTAAATAACACATGTGTTACATTTTCAGGCTTCTGAAGCCGCTGCTTGAAGCAAAACTTGGTAAGTTAAAGTATAAGGTTAATGTTATGTATGTATTTTTAAATTTAATGTTGTTATCTCCATTACATGCTGGATAAATTACAGAAAAAGAAAAACTTCCATGTGCGAAGCTGCCACCGCCTCCACCGCCACCAACTACAATTTTATTGATGCCAGCAGCTCCTCCACCATCATGTTTGCCGTCACCACTTGCGCTGCCACCGCCACCTTCACTTCCACCAATAATACTAGCACCTGCGCCTCCTCCTTCTCCTCTTTGCCTGCCTCCTCCACCTTCGCCCATATATCTGTCTGCGCCGCCTCCACCTCCTCTGATCCTGCCGGCCCCACCGGCAGCTCCCTTGTGTCTGCCCGCCCCTGCGCCTTCCCCTTTGTTGTTCTCCGCACAAGCTCCTTCACCTCTTGTTTTACCTGCACCTCCTCCAGCGCCGCTGTTTCTGCCTACACCGAGCGGTGCGCCATTAATGATTCCTGCACCACCACCCGCACCTTTAATCTTACCAGCACCTGCTCCAGCACCTGTGTTCCTTCCATCTCCTCCACCGGCTGCTGCTCCAGCTCCAATAATGATATCGTTAGTTCCTCCCACACCTCCGTCGCCTTACTGCCCTCCGCCTCCACCACCTGGACTTCCCATGAGCGCCTTCATGGTATCGCCGCCAGTCCCCATTACGTTGGAACCGAAGCCTCTCGAACTACCGCCACCGCCGCACTGTGCTTGCTACTATTAATGCAGCTATTGAACCCCTTTAGAACAGACAAAATTTCATAACTTTGTTTGTGGATTTTTTAGTTACGACTTTATTTTAAATAATGATTATTATTGTTACACTAATTAAGTGCAAATAGTTGCAAAATATTGTTTGTATTGCCGATAAATGTATCGACGTATAAGTAGATATTTACCGTAATTAAGATATCTACTCTTTAACATTCGTTTCAATTTCATATTTATAGTATGCTGTAGATGTAAGTATTTATTGCATAGATGGTCAACTACGTTGTTACATAATAAATACATTGTTTGAACTTCTGTTTCATTATGTCAATATCAAACCGGCTAAGTCCTTATTATTAATGTATCATTACTAAAGCTGTGGTTTGTCAGTGCAAACTATTATAAATGCATCATGTGTTGCAGGTAGTACTAGACGTATAAAACAAAAATTATTTTTTGTAAAGTCTGATGAAAATATTTATAATTATACGATAACAGATTTATAGTTATACAGACAGTTATAAATCTAGATAGTAATAGGTACATTTGATTATTTTACAAGGATAGTTTTCCGGGCATTTTGAGAATGAGAAATTTTATAGACTTTGATATGTTTTTATCTCTCTCTCTCGATATATATTTTCTAAATCATTCTACGATAAATATGTCTATATACAATATTGATTTAGAAAAAGTCCTACAATTATGTTTTTACAAATTATAAAATTGCAAAAATTAATATATTCCCTAAGAGCTCAATGCTCATTAATTTGAATTATGAATAATGAATTTTACATTACACCAACTAAGTAAAATAACAAATATTAAATAAACAGAACACTTCATCAAATCGAAACAGGAATTACGGCTAAATAACAGATTACATTATAAAAAAAACAATCTTGTTTTTTATTTATTTTTTATATACGAATTTTACTAAACATTTTTATAATTTAATAATAATTTAAACTAAAACATAAAGATAAATCTGTTAATGGCATCGCTAATAGATGGCATTACTTACCTGCATCTAAATATTTCACAACTACTGCCAGTAGATGGCGTTTTGCGCCTACTTACAGATAGGATAAGCAAACTTTCTGAGTTAAACTTTTAAGTAACAAATAATAAATATATATTATATTATATTATTATTATATTTCCTTCAGTTTACTTATTATTATTTTTACTTCCATTTGGCAATGTTCTGACTTTGACGTAAAAAACCGTAGAAAACCATATAAGCATTAAATTTGCATTAAGTGCGCGACAAACGGACGAACAACTTAATGTAACGCCAACCGATTAGATTATTCTTTTATAATTTTTGAAAAGGAGATACTAAGGTACCAAGATTAGGAATTAGGATCTGATGATGGATCCAACCATGAGGGCATTCCAGACAAATCGAGGACATCCTCAAATCGTCATTGTTTATTTAACCCTAAATATAGTATATAAGTACTAAGTTGTTATTCTCCTTATTTCTTTCTAGTTTTTTAAGGTCTTAGCATCGACTTCAAACAGACAAGATCAAGGGGTACCTAGCACATATAATATTTTATAAGTAAGTTTAAACTAGGTCAAGTTAGGTTTATTTTTTGGTGTTTAGTGTGACTATATTTTTTCAGACGATTTTTTTATTAAAAAAAATCAATTATCCTACGTTAATTAAATATATTAGCAATATTAAATTTTGCATGAAGCATGAAACTAAAACTACTACATCAATAGGTAAATGTCAGCTTTTGAATAATACACCGTATGTAAATCAGAATCCATAATTGTTGATCGCATTAATATTAAATTGATAATATAACCTTGCTGTAAACTCAACTGAATTTTAGTAGATAACTATTCGTAAAGTTTGAAGTCGGCTAACTTAAGCTAAAGTACTAACATGCTTATACAAGCGATAGTTGCGTTGTTTAAATACAAAATCGTTAACAGTATAATCGTTTTGGCGTGCTGGCCAGCTTTTGGTAATATATTATTAGCCAACCAAAAATTTACGAACCACATTTTAAAGATTTGATCTTACAAATTTTTAAACAGTTGATTTTAAATGCACCATAACATAAAATATTTAAGGCATTATTTATCATAAAACCAACTTTCGCCCACGACTTCGTCCGCGTAGAAGTCGTGTT
>DWFC01000061.1:0-14911 GCA_018247075.1 Hasora chromus | reverse complement strand
CGCACCTGCGCATCTCGAATATTGCCGCGTGGGGGAAGGAGAGTGGCGGCGCGCCACTGAGACTCCCACTGCCGCTAACACGTTGGCCCTAGAGGAACTTCCCGCCGGACAATACAGCTTCAGATTGATATGTTCGCGGAGTGGCGCGGCCAGTGCGGCCTCGGGACCTGCGGCGTGCGGCGGCGGCGGAGGCTGGCAGCGCGAGCAGTTCGCGAGGCGCTATGCTGTGGAGGAGGAGATCGGCCGGGGAAGGACTGCGCGCGTTCTTGCCGCACGTGACACCGGCACCGGCCAACGAGTTGCACTAAAACAGGTGTGTTTAATAATATAACGTTTTATATAAATAAATGGGATTTATTGTTTTGGTTCAAGTAATTAAATTACTTAGAAATGTGTCGCCACTTTTAATAATAACTGTTCATTTAAAGCGCACAACTTCCGAACAATTCTACCAAATTGGATGATTTTGGTCTTGAAATATTTGAGGAAGTAAAGAAAAGGTTTAAATATATATTAAGGTTTAAGGAAAAGAGATAAAAGACAATATGCTTAAATTGCCAGGTAATATGCTAAAATCTTACCTAAACTTTTTTTTCTAAAAAAAAAACTGTTCTTCCTGTCATAAATTCCGTACCCGTTCCGTGCATTGGGACGGCTAACTCAACTTTCAAATTAAAAATATACAAAATGTAATTAAAAAGGGTTTTAAATCGACAACTTATATCAACAGCATGCGGATTATCACGTATGTAGATTTTTAAAATAAAAATATATTATTTTGACAAAATTATTAACGTTTGTTGCTAAGCTTCGACATAACTCTAATTAACAAAAACAATTAAAAGGGCGGTATGAATTTCGCCGGATCAGTTAGTTATTTATATATACTATTAGCTTTTGACCGCGACTTCGTCCGCGTTGAAATGAAAATACTAACTTTGCACCACCGTTTCATCCCCCTTAGGGGTTAAATTTTCAAAAATCCTTTCTTAATGCTCCCCTACGTTATAAAAGGAATCCATGTGGAAAATTTCAAGTTGGTAACCCTTATCGTTTAGGCCCTGCGTTGATACACGAGTCTTTCAGCTTCTCTTTTTATATTCATATTCCAATAAAATAATATTGCGACTATAAATTGAAATGTAAACTATCCTTATCTTTCAAGTCGGGTCGAATTGCACACTGTGTGCAAATCAAATTTCAAATCGGTTCAGTAGTTTAGGAGTCCACCGCACCGCAAACAACGTGACACGTAATTATTATACATAAAGATATATACATATATAGTAAATAGGTGTGCATCGCATAATATGTATTGTAATATGATTCATTGAGGTGTTTAGTAAACACGGGTATAACGTGCAGGTGGTGGCGGGTCGCGGCGCGGACGCGGTGCGCGAGTATCGCATATTGTCGCGCGGCGCGCACGGCGCGGTGGTGCGCGCGCTGGCGCTGTTCGCGGAGGTGCCGCGCGCGGGCGCGCACACGCTAGTGCTGGAGCTGGTGGCAGGCGGAGCGCTGCTCGAGTGGGCGGCCGCCGCGCCGCACGCGTACACGCAGCGCGCCGTTGCGCACCACACGCGTCACCTGCTCTCAGCGCTGCACTGGCTACATTCCAACTCAGTCGCGCACCTCGACGTCCGGGTAATACTCTACTTTATATCATAACGAGCGTTTCTTCACAAGTTTGACAAAAATAAGCATGAAATCAGTTTCCTTTTATACGTTAGTTAGAGGTAAAATTATAAGCCTATTTAAAATAGCAATAGACTTGAGAATGAAACTCAAATTATCTTCTGTGATGATAGGTGTATACTGACACTTAATAAAATGTTTCAGCCGGAGAACATTCTCGTAGAGCTTGGAGGAGCGCAGCCGCAATTGAAGCTTGTGGACTTAGGGTCTGCGATAGAGACAGGCGTCGTGGAGGCGGAGGGTTCGAAAGGGTCATCCATGGTACTGCCGCCCGCGCCCGCCCAACTCGAGTTCGCGCCGCCAGAGTGTGTGCTCGGCCGCCCGCCCGCACCTGCCTGGGACGCCTGGGCCGCTGGAGTCTTCTTATACGTATTCCTCACTGGGGTGAGTATATCTTATTTTTTACACATACAGAATAAATCAGAATCTAATTTCAAAGATAATTAAAATGAAAATAAATATCTATAACAGCTTTCTCCGTTCCTTGACGAGTCAATCGAGGAGACCACGGCGAACATTATCAAGTGTGATTACTGCTTTCCTCCCGAGCACTGGAACGGCATTGATGAGCGCGCTCAAAATCTGATACGCGGCCTACTGGAACCCGCGCCGGCGCGCCGACTCACGCCCAAGGATGCTCTCAGTGATCGCTGGTTCGATGAGGTACGTTCGTCGAGGCTGTTTTTCATTTATTATTAGTTTCTTTTTTTCAGTCCGTAATGAACAATCAGTTATATAATATAACGTGATATATATTATAAAATAAGTTGAATTAATGTAATCTTGCAGGCTCCCGCTACCGCTCTGTCGGCGGTGCAGCTGAAGACGTTCCTGGACCGGCGGCGGCCGGCGGGCCACAGCAACGCGCTGCATGCGCTGCGCTCGCCCAACGACACCTGAGGCGCGCGCGCGCCGCCCGTCGGCTCTCTCGCGCCTGCCGCACCACTGCACGACTTCCCCGTCGAAGCGCAGTTGCCAACGACGAACACGCACTGACGACGTTCCTTCCGCGGTTGTTACCTCTTAACTCATACTAACTTTCAACCTGGAGTACCTTCGGCGCCCTCTATGGGTGGACTGAACCTGACGCGACGTGTGAAGCGAAGCTTCTTGAACTGATATTAGTGTATTAAATTTGCTTAGAAGAGCGTTACATTCGAACTGTTTCTGTGTGTATACCCGAGACATGTAGCAGTCATAGTGTTGCAAAGAACAAAGGCTAGCCCCAAATTAACATAGATCTTATCGAACATTTCTTCGTTAACTCATCGTAGGTTTATGTTCTTAAGCTAAAGATTTTATTATAATCGTTCGTATAGTCAATGTGCCCACCTGTCGGTTTCGTTGTATTGTTTGCGTAAGTGAAGTCATCTTGCGCCGTTTCTCAATTGTCTGGCGTACCGCGGCTTTTTTTAGTCATCAAAAATGCCAAATCTACATTGTCTGCTTCGGTATTACTTTTCGTGAATATATTATAGTTTGTAGGTAGTATGTAGTGATATGAATCGAATTACCAGGACTGTTAGTGTCAAGTCTTGGATGTTGAGGCCCGTGTGCGGTGGCAGTTATTGGGCCCGTGATGATGCAAGCAACGGTATATTCACAGGTGTAAATGTTGATAAAAATTAACTGTACTTTAACTGCCACCATGTCACTCACTCGACGATTTTATGTTGGCGCTGTAAACGTTAGAAAATAAATATTCCATACTAAAATTCGCAATTTGTAAAATTTGTATGATTCCTTGAGTGGCCGACTGTAAGGCAAGTGTCTGTGATTTATGCTATAATAATATTTCATGCTTATTCCTTACTTTAACGTATATACTTTTAAAATCTATTAAATTGTATATAGTAATAAGTTTTAGCAAGTATATAGTTTTTATCCTAATTTGTGACCAAAACGCAAAATTTTACATTGGTTAAGTGAAGTATTTTGTGCGCTCTTGATATTGTATTAGTATTTTTATAAAATTAGTTATAACAATTGAGTCACGTCTTATACTGCCACTATCATTTATAGGCCTTTTAAAATATTATCCTAACTAAATAATCTACACAAGGTTTTAAATAAACAAATCTTAATCAATATTATTGGTTTGAATATTGTACTCACATATATTAGTGAAAGCTATTAGGATGTTGTTATATCAATATATGATAGTCCGCCTTTTTATGCCTTGTAATGTGTATTTATAATACATGTTCAGCGCTCTTGTATTAATTAGTACGGACGATTATTACGAAACTTCGTTGGGGCAATAAAATTGATACGCTATTTACAAACTAAATAAAGTTATGTAAATGTTGGAAACATTAAACCTCATGCTATCTGATTGAGAGGAGTGAGTATATGCGTGCTCCATCCATTATTAGAAACTATTTTAATTCACAATGTCGGTAAATGTCCTTTGTGCTCTTACGTTACATGACATTTTCGAGATTAAGTGCTTAAAATTGTAGAATATTTAGTTAAAGAACTTGCGAGAAGTCAGCCGCTTGCCTATCGATAATCATAGTTTCTAATTTGAAAAGGTTAGCATATTCGGCCTGCGATTTAACCATTTACTAAGTCAAAGTATTCCAAATTGTATCCATAGGAATATTAACCGTAATATGATTATAAATGACAAAGATATAAGTTGTTTTATACGGACCGTCAGATCGCACTCTTTTCACTAAACCAGAATATAAGTTACTGGACTGGTCCTTTGATTAAGGAACTAAGTTGCTCGAAAATCATCGTCTTGAACAAACAGTTACTACTTATACTTAACAAATGGGTATACATATAATACGTATATTGTACTATTCAATTAACAATAACAAGAATTATTTATGCATGCTGGCGTATGCAGTATACGGAGAAAATAAATCTGCTGTTTAATTACTGCTGTAAACATATGAGCAACTTGGTTTTATGTTAAATTACCAATATTCAGAGGGTGAAGGTTTTTCGTGCTATTTAATTTGATTAAATAGGGCGTGCCTTCGAAGTGATTCCATTGTATGCGCTGTTTCACATCACCGTTAGATGTAATGAGGTGTCGTAGCGGTTGCTGCCTGCCACTGTCACTATTAGTATCAAGTTTTATTAGTACTGATGTAACTATATGAATAATTATATAATAAAAACCATATAATTTTGTGAAGCACATATTTTTATTTAGAACCCTAATAAATCGTCATATTTCAAATATTAAGAAAATTTACGATATCCCACTGAAGAGTTCTCCTAAAATGCAATTTCTAAAAGGAAGGAGTTTAATAATATGAATTTTGGGTTATTGAACTTATATCAAGAAAACATTGACGCCAAATTACAAGTTTGTGTCGGCAAGGTTTCTAATGTTAGTAAGAGAGATATAAAAAAAATCACCTTTCAGACCGAAATAACTCGAGAATTATAAATAGTGTATTAGATATGAACTTCTTTCCTTATTTTTAACTTGCCTAACAGACCGTCTAGAGAAGGGGTTCCCAGACTTTGTT
Source organism: Hasora chromus (assembly GCA_018247075.1). Classification (NCBI taxonomy): domain Eukaryota; kingdom Metazoa; phylum Arthropoda; class Insecta; order Lepidoptera; family Hesperiidae; genus Hasora; species Hasora chromus. The sequence goes on along the minus strand of DWFC01000061.1, from coordinate 9,725 downwards.
CCGCCATGACCCAATAATTTTCATATTGCCCCTTCGTGACCCAATCAGTAGTTTACGATGATGTCTGTTTCAACTTTAAATCGGCCCTATTTTTATACTAGACTGCCCCGCAGTTTTACTCGCGTAAAAAACATATGGGCCTCCATCCTGTCTGAATTACATGGAATTTCGAAATAAAAAGTACACCAGTTTTGAAGTTGAAGCATAAGCTATCAAATAGCACATCAAAATCGGTCCAGTAGAGATTACGTGATGCTCAAACAAAAAGACAAAAATTTCAAAAAAATATATATCCATATTCGTCCCCCTAACGAGATTCATTTGTTTTTTTTAAATATCTCCGATATACAGACACGGCACTTTTATAATTTTATATTATAATTGTATAGATTAAAACAAAGTGGGAATTCTGCGACCCAGTATTTTATTATGATGGTCCAGTACCAGGTCTCGATCCACCGAATGGGAAACACTGGTCAAGAGTATCACGTATAATTTAATTTCAATAAGTGAGTAAGATTGAGCTTAAGATGATTACTTATAAATTATTCTGTCTACCGAGACAAACAGAGCACATCTGAGAATTTATGATAATGATGTAAATTGGGCTTCCGTCAGTGATTTTACGATTCATGCAATAATAAAACAACTATTGCTTATTTTAACATTTAATTCACATCAAACATGTATGCTACAATACATCATGAAAGTTTATAAAATATTTTAATAAGTAGGCATATAAAAATCAAAAATCTTACAAACATTTACAAAATCTATTAAATTTTATTTTATCACATCGGTGATTGTGTAAAATGAACAATACAAATATCGTAGAATGTTACATATTCGAAAATGCATGTACAATATATTCTAGTGCATTAGTATTATGTTGTTTGATAAATCTTAACAATTTTCTATGAGTACGTATCACAAATGGATAAAAACAAATTTATTTTTATACTAAAATAAACTATTTATGTAACTAAATCATTATATTTAAATAGTAATAAACATTTAATCCTATATAAATTATAAAATAAATAAGAGTAATAAGTAGGTTAAACCTAGTGGGTAAAATTGACAACTGGTATTAGAAATATAAGTTTTTAATTATTTAACTATTTAAAAATGCAAACATTGGATGTAAAGATCCCTGGAACATTTTTAAAGTGCTGTTATAATACTAGAAGACGAGAAAAGACAAGACAAAAGCGATCTATTCGCAACTATTTATGTTTATAATAAGCGCACACGCCGCAAGAGCCATGTATTTATAATACGTTTTAACTACGTTATGATAAATTATTTCCTATAATTCTACAACAACTAATACAAAGATTACAACGAATCAATTGATTAGAACGTTTGTGACAATTACCTACACTGTATTATATTATCGTTAATTAGAATTTTTTTTTTATAAAATTCTTGTAGATGAAGTTTTATTGCATTGAGGTTTATTTGATAGAAAGTCAATATTAGTATTTAAGTCAATACTAGCACATTGCTTTCTAAGGTATATTAAATTGTTTGGCAGGTCATCGATAGTATAGTAATGTATTTTTAATTTATTTTAGTATTGAAAATAGGGACAAAACACTTTACATTAACTTTCCTAACAAGATATAATAAAAATGCAGACTTAATAAAATGCACTCATCGAAAACGCCGTCGATAGGTAATATATTTGGTAGAATGAAAATACGAGGAGGCTTAGAAGTTGATGCCGGCCTGCACCTTCGCCATGAGCTGGCGGAGTTGCGCAGCTGATGCAGCTCGCCCTCGGTCAGCGGCTGACGGATCACGTCCGACACGCCCGCGTGCCCCAGCACGCACGGCAGAGACAGGAACACCTCCTCCTCGATGCCGTGCTCGCCCTGACACAACACAACACATCTCAAATACCACTAGAACACCCAACCGTGTGACTCTTAGGATTAAAAGTTCTATATTAGTGGAGCACCGTAAGGCACAAACATTGTAAAATCTTGGAATACAAGACCAGTCAATGAATCTTCACAAAAACTATTTAACTGCATTGGTAAAAGCTTATTAAGTTTCGTATTGTCAAATTTAATAAGTTAAAAAATATTTATGCCATCTTAATTTTTTCAACATAAACATGTGATTTTTAATTTTTTAGAGTATTCTTTCATTTTTTTTAACTGAAAGTTATATTTTGAAAGGCGAACTATTACAATCATGTCTTGGTGCCAGTAAGGGACTTCAGGTATAAAAGTAAGGGGTCTATAGTTCCCCATAGAAGGCACAACGTTTGTCGGGACGCGTTGACTTTTTGTTTATATAGCACACTTAAAAAACATAATTGAGAATACTCAATCGTGTATTTTATAATAAATTAGCTTTTGCCTGCCATTTCGTCCACGTAGAAGTTGGAAGTCCACGTGGTTGAGGTATCACGTTGTCCCATAGAAACTTTGCCCCTCTTACTTGCTTGCCTTTGTCCCTTTGGGACAGAATTTCGGAAAATTATCTGTTATCTTATGCCTACGTCATACAAAGAACACACCCTCTAAGTTTCATGTCCTTACGATTACCGGTTTAGGCTAAACGTCGATCCTTCAGCCAGTCATTCAGAACAAATTTATACGGATTGACCGCTTATTAGGTTAAAAAATTAATAATTATATACAAAAAAAAAATTAAAAGTTTATATAAAGATTCATTGACTGGTTCTGGAATGTGTCAGTGGTAGTTTATAATAATTTGATTATATGTAGTGCAGAGCCGTAGTATTTACAAGTACCGCGGAAATCCTACGGCGCTGCAATAAATATGATCAAACTATTATAAACTACCACTGACACAATTATATTATAAAAAGTTTAAGTATTTATTTCAATTGTGTCAGATGCTATGGGCGTAAGTTAGTAGTTACAAATTACAGGTATTATAAGCGTAACTTCATAACAAACCTTCAGATATGTAGACACGGCATGTACACTATTGGCATTGGACAAAATAGCACGAGCCAGCTGAGAGAGCGACAGTCCAATAGCCCAGGAGGTGTAGCCCTTCAGCTTAATAACCTCGTAGGCGCTCTTGACTACGGCCTCATGGGTCTCCTTCCAGTTCTCAGGGTCACTGTCGCTGCCGATCTTTGGGTTCACGTCGCTGAGACGCACACCTGCTATGTTAACCCCAGACCAAACTGGCACTGTTAAGAAGGAAAGAGTTGTATATTACAAATACCGCATTTAAATATTACCTTCACAAGTATTAGGTAAATATGTATGATGTTAAAACATAGGTAATAATACATACTGGATGCAATAATAATATATTTAGGTGCTAATAAGCAACTTCATTGGCTAATACTGAATTGGCAATAAATATAAAGAGATTTAGCCTTTGTTCAGACACGGCGTAAATCGCACGGTTCTAACCGAAACTCACTTGGGTCAACGGAGTGCCCAGGTGTGGGAAAACAACATGGGTTATAGAACATTACAGGTTTGAAAGTGATATAGTAGTTACCACCACGACAGAGTCCGCGAAAGAGTTCCGCGAGAGATTGGCACTAAGAATTGGCGCCGCCTGACGGAAACAGAGAGAAGAAGGTGCAACCGACTTTTAGTAGACGAAGACTCAACAGATAACGCAGTCTCCGTAAATGAATTAGAAGATTAAGAAAGCGATCGCTCGATAAGGTGATGTTGGCAGTTCGGTTTACCTAATAATGTTCAGTCGTACTAAGATAAATTTTGTAGAAGAGATAATAAGAGAAGTTAAGAAAATATATATCTAATTTTATAAAGCGTAATAATATAATGAACAATATGTATTTATAGTATGAATAGTAAGTAGCTAATTAATTTAATTATTAAATTAAAAAAACAAAAGCTTGTGTAAACATTAATGTCCGGGTATTGTAAAAATTGCTAACCGAACAATTATAATAAAAAAAATCGTGTGTAACAAAAGGCACGGACATCCTGTTTGTGGAGTCAAATATTATTAATAAAATAAAAAAAACACTATAATTTACCCTACCTGCGTATAGAAACGCGCGGCCGCCGCGCGGAAATCGCACGGTTTCCGCTGTGTTTGAACGTAGCTACATGATATCGTTTACACATAAACGCGCCGCGGCCGCGCCGGTCTATACGTAGGTAGAGTTTTTAGTGTGACCATTGATTTCTTGACTCAAAACGGGACGTTAACGAAAAAAATACATTTTTTAGTTTCTTTTTTATTTGTGTAGAAGTGTTTGTACCTTCAATAATTTAATTAATCAAGTAATGTAATGTATAAAATAATTAATTAAATAATTTAATGTATTAAATATTTAATTTAATATATTAAATACAAATTATAAAAGTAATTTTATGATGGGTCAGACCGGATGGGTCGGTTAATTATGGATGCAGGTATATACTTGAGGACAGGGTTTAAGCCCTTATGTTCTCCATATGCTAGCAATCACAATCGTAGGTAGAGACACAGTAGTGCGACCATGACTATTTCACGGCATAGGTGTTACGGTGGTACCGACCCAGTCGAACATGAATGCAATTTTCGTGATCTAGCAAAACAGGACTATTAGGACGGTCCTGTTCAAAACGGGACGTCTGGTCACGATAGAATCGCACGGCTGAGTGGTGAAAACCGCGCGGCCACAGATCCGCGCGGCCGCCGCGCGTTTTCCGCGCGGTTTCCGCCGTGTCTGAACAACGGCTTAATAATTATATTTCACTGACTGCAAACAAAACATGCTGCAGTGTTGGACTGACATCATTTAGGTATTCGCCATAACAGAAAAATATAAAGTTAAGTTTTGTAGACATGTAACATGTACATTGTTTGTTTTGCATTAACTACATTCTTGCAATAGATTCTTCGCGTACGATGCACCGTATGCCATCCGATGTGTATGAAGTGTCAATGACCTTTAATATAATTTTAGACCGCGGCGGCCGCAGACTTGCGCGGCCGCCGCGCGTTTTCCGCGCGGTTTCCGCCGTGTCTGAACAACGGCTTAATAGTTATATTTCACTGACTGCAAACAAAACATGTTGCAGTGTTGGACTGACATCATTTAGGTATTCGCCATAACAGAAAAATATAAAGTTAAGTTTTGTAGACATGTAGCATGTATATTGATTGTTTAGCATTAACTACATTCTTGCAATAGATTGTCTCGCCGACATTAAGGATTCTTCGCGTTCGATGCACCGTATGCCATCTGATGTGTATGAAGCGTCAATGACCTTTAATTTAATTTTAGACGGTAGGCGTAAAAGTAAATTGCAAGAACGCATTACTTTTCAGGCTTAATGAGTTTAAAAATACTTAAAACATTTAATCACAGTATTTTGGCACAATGTCCAGAATGTATTAGTATTTTTGGAAAGGCGATATAAAATCCTGTGTAAAGCATGACACATCGAGAAAGAATTGGGAACGTACAGAGAAAGAATTGGTGACAAACGACAGTTCTGTAACTGACCAAATGTAACATTGAATCGACTTACCGCTGCTGTCTCCGTGCTCGCCGATGATATATCCATGGCAAGACATGGTAGCGATGCCTAACTTCTCAGATAGCAAGTAGCGGAATCTGGCAGAGTCGAGATTGGTGCCAGAACCAATAACGCGATGTTTCGGCAGTCCGCTTATCTTCCAAGTAACGTAGGTGAGGATGTCGACAGGGTTGCTGGCAATTATAAATACTGCATCCGGACTGTACTTCACCAGCTGAAAGTAGTTCAGAAACGAACACATAAATTAGTGTTGATGAATTAATACAGTAATACAAATTTTACAAAGTAGATAGTAGTTATGGCTTTTTGTTTTTACAAATACTTTTGTACTTATATACCTACTTAGATACAGTTTTTAAGTTTATTAATAATGTCAAGAATACAAAGTACCTACATCCCAATTTATTTTATGGAGATTACCTAATAGGTGCAAATGATGCAGTGTGACTATTATATTTGTATTAAGCACAAAGGAAATGATGTCATCGTGGAGTTCATTACTTCCACCTACACATTGTAATGAAACGTTAGCACTTTAGACGGTAGAGAAGTGAATACTTCCTATGTTCCATACGATCAGTAGTTTGGACTCCATGTCAGTTTTCTTAACCGTATCATCTACGCTTTAAATGGATTATCGCTAAGGCTTGAAACGAGTTGTAACGCCTAATAACTATTGGCTGAAGGACACTGTTACTGGAAGGTGCAATATAAGCGATTCGACACACATTTTTATCTTTAAAGCGCCAAATCCGATGCAGTATTTATATAAAAATAACTTTTGTACAAAACCAACTTTTCAAAATGTATGCAGTAAAGCTTACTTGTGGAATAATTTTTTTAAGGACATCAGTATTCCTTTGTACAAGATCTAATCGGCTCTCTCCCTCACGTTGACGAACTCCAGCGGTCACGACGCAAATTTTAGAGCCCGCGGATATAGAATAATCTGAAAAATAAATAAACATTTTTTAAATGTATGTATACGTTAGAAATTTATCTAGATAAATGAGCGATATTTAAAATTGCCGACTTCTACAAGAATGTGATAATAGAAAAGAAGATGATGATCACCTGTGCTGGCTTGTACTTTTGCGTTCCTCATGAAAGCGGAGCCGTGCTGCAAGTCCATCATCTCGCCCTTCAGCTTGTCCGCCATGACATCCACCATCGCGATGTTGTTGGTGACGCCCTTTTAATGGATTATATATGTTACTTTCCTTTTTTTTTAACAATAATAAAATATGATATTGCACAATATCATCATGGACTTGTCCGCTTCATTAATCCTTGGCTCGAATGGTTTTGTTCGGATTGTTAAACGTTGCTTTCAATAAATTTAATTCTGTTCACCCTAATACAGGGTATCCCGTAAGTGATGGACCAACAGGGGTTCTGAAGTTATGGGTTTTTAAATATATTTTTAGAAATTGATATTCTATGTACGTAAATCTTTTAATTACAAAATACAAAAAATATGAGCTAAAACTTATGAAAATTTATATTATGAGATACGTCCCCATAACAAACACGAAACGTTTGAGGTAAAAAAAATTGTTTGTTTCAAGATAAAAGAAAGAAATCCATGCGGACAATACGTTATAAGTAATATAATCGTATGTATACGTTATAAGTAATATACGTACACCACGTACGGAGCTAATACGAAGTATTATTTGCTTTGCATTGACTCCGTGGTTGTACGTAATAATAATTACCACTCAAGTTTTTCTTTTCAATACCAGTCAATTAGATACTAATCCTTCCTTACATATCCTTGACTACACATTATAAAATAAAGTCCTGTCTGTATGTCTGTATTTTCGTGATAAACTCAAAGTCTACCTACTTTACGGATATTCACGCGATTTTAAACATTAGATAGGGAAATTCCCGAGGAAGGTTTAGGCATGTGATTTATTAAGATTTTGTGTACAATGGCTAAAATATAACAAAAAATTTTGGGGGTGCCGGAAAAAATTAAGCCGTCTCGGCTAGCAATCTAATCATGTTAAAAACATTGATGCTTGAAGTGATACTCTCAATTTGAATCCATACATTTAAAAGGCTCTAGAAATGTTAAATAAGACAGCGTGAATTGTTACAAAACAGGTAGGTATATAAATTATAAAATTTGGCCAGTTGATGGGCCACGTCGCTGTCCCACCCTCCACTTAACCAGTCGAGAGTCTGGAACGAGGGTCGCATCGTTTTATCGGTCTCACTTATCTCCGTTTGCAATTCGTCTTAGAAGAAAATTGAATTAAATTATGCAGGACCTATTATATGGCTGGGCGTCGCCGGTCCCCAGATTTGCAAAGGTCACTAAGGTCACGTTCAATTATACGAATACATTACTTGTTATAAGGATCATAATGTACCGACTCCAAAGGTCACTAAGAGTTAACAGTTTTTTTTCTTACAATTTGCTCTAAGTATCCAGCGTGGCTGGATTTTTTTTACAATTATTTTTTTTACTTTAGTAATTTTATTAACATGCTTTATTTGCTTAATCTGTATGTTTGCTTGCTTGTTTATAATCGAATTCTTTGGACTCGATTTTCACCCATTTAGAACGCTGAAATAATTTAAACGCTATAGACTACACTTATATACATACACTTATTAAGGACTAATCATAATACAACAATTTACTAAAGTTTATCATTAAAAGGTGATTTTTATTTTTTAAACTATATTTATTTATTCGTGTATTAACTTTTTTCACTTAAATTTTGTAATCCTAATTTACTAATTGCTTCTGTTATGCAATTTATGAACGAACATTTATGGCAAAATTTGAAGGATAATAATAGGACAACGATACGAAAATCAAACGGGTACAAAATTACCATTTAATTACGTTTCCTTGTTTGCTGTGCACAGCACGACAGTTGATTGAACTGTGATCGGCATTGGACTAAAGTGCTGGATACAGGTTGCATCAGGTTATCCTATTCCTGTTATCAAACAGGAAGCTGGCATTTTCGTGAGGTTACTTGCATCCATAGCAAAAGTAAGATGAAACTGACCTGGGTGAGCATGGCGAAGACCGCCGCCATGCCGACCTGCCCCACGCCTACCACCGTCACCTTGTTGATCGTGTCGTCGCTCTTCTGCTGAACAGGTTGGAACAGCTTCGCAATCGTCGCCATTTTGTCTGCTCACAAAAATTATTAAGGTTTTAAATTAATTGAAAAAGGATGTAAACTTTTAAGGTGAAATTTTAAATAAAACCCATATACAAATCTTGCATACATAACGTACCTACCTATAGTCAAAGTTAAATTGTTATTATCAGACTATACATACTGAGTCAGTCTAGGTTTCAGCTGATGCAACATACAAGAAACTAATACAAAAAAACAAATAAATACTACTCTTTAGAAATAGTGAAGGTTTATGAATTAAAAGTGCATTCATGGCCTATCGGCAATGATCTGAGAAAATAGAAACCTATGATGCGCGGTTTTAGCAGGTCTAAGGTAGAACTTAAAAATAGTTTCGCAATCCACAAATGATTAACAATTGATTATTGATTTATAAAAGTAGTGTTGACTAGTGCAAATGTGAGCAACAATTAATGTTATTTGCATGTATTGCTAGAAACAAGGATAATTTTAGTATTAATTGCGCGAATGCTCAGCTAATCTATTTCTGTCCCAGTCAATATGCTAATTATATGGTTCCACTCGGAGATTTAAAGGAAAATCGTTTGACTGCAATCATAAAGGATGCTAAATTCAAATCATTATGATATGTAAGTATTTATTTATTATACAGTATTTTTAAAAATTGAAAATGAAATTAAAATTCAATAAAAACAAAGAAAACAAATATAAAATATAATATAAATATAAATTACGAAGCTTAGATCACTTTTTTTTTAATTTATCGCATCGCAAGGTTTTGTATAATTTATTTCTACTTCATATCAGAAAAAATATGCAATATTGACAAAACAGAGGACAACAATTCATATCATTAATAATAATTAAAATACGTACGATTATTTTCGCAATGGTTATTATGGTTGTTTTCAGCCATGGTGTGTTATAGGGTATAATAAGTTGTAATCACGATAGAATTATTTTCGTACTTCCGATACTAAATAAAACAATGAAACACAGCGTAAGAGAAAGCGCGGTTTGCTTGAGATGCAGTGCCCGAGTGTCTCGAGTGTGAAATGTGAATGGAGTCGGCGTCCGTACGAAATATACC
>DWFC01000060.1:0-14915 GCA_018247075.1 Hasora chromus | reverse complement strand
ACCAAAGATTGCACGAATAATGAACACAGAGTTAAGATACGTCCGTTTTTGGTGCCGTCGGGTTCTTTCGCAATTTTGACGGGCATTTCTTCGCTGGCAATTTCAGTCGTGGAACCACTCGATGCCCTTACCGAGTGCAGTATCGCTAGCGTTTCCAACTTGGATCTTCAGCGAACGGCTCTTCTATTTGCATATAATGCTTGAGCGGCGCGACCACGACTGCAGATCTGGAGCAGAGATCGGCGCGTCGTGTGACTGGGGACCGCTTTATGTATTTTGCTTGTGGATTGCTGTTTCAATCTCGGCCGTGGATTAGTTATTGTTGGATGACTTTGTTTCGCCTGTTCAACAGCAAATTAAAAGCTTAATGTCTTCATTTTTGACCATTTAAAATTTAATTTGGAATTTAAAAGAGAACATTTAGATGATTCATTTAATTTCGCGATGTTAACGGCGCCATTTTAGCGCAAATTTTTGTCTTCAATTTAATTCAAATGAATGTTCACCATGAGTCATATCACGGGCTCAGACAATTATTATGGTAATGAATAACTTGGAGTCAAGCGCTCGTAATCCAACAATAACTGGTTGGAGGTTACGTGTACTTACGTATTCTCATGAGTTCTGCGCTGTATCCGAGTTATTGCGCCGTTTAGCACGGTGACCCGACCTCAAGCGTGCGCCCGAACAATCTCATTGATTCGATATGAGATTAAGCGGCGTCCGTGAATGTTTCCATTTTGAATTCGTCCGATGCTCGCTTGAACTCGCACCCGGATGTCATGTTCGATTTACATTTTGCTGTTGTCGGATCGCTCGATCGCGGTGCCGATGTGCTTGATTGACGAGGGTATTTGCTTTATCAACGAGATAATTCTCGCCATTCTTTGGATTTCTTTTGAAATGTAACACATTTTTTGAAGTGAGCTGATCAGCAGTTACAACTTCATTTAATTATCCATCACTTAAAGTGTTTGTAACAAAGTGTTACTTTTGTTCTTTTTGGGGATTTCTATACCGTATCTTGGGGATATCTGTATTATTTCGGTATTACTAATTCTGCCGATAAATATGGTATTCCCAAAACCGGGCACGGAATTTGTAGAAGAAAAAAAAACTATGACAATTGTTGTATGTCAACGCGCGTATTTCCCCGTTAATCTGTATTCCGCTCGTATATTACACCTCGAATGTTTATGGTCGCAAGTTTGGTTCTCTTAGGCGACAATTACGTTACGGAGTTATGACAGGCATTATTCTCGCAGGTCACGATTATTTAGCATGCGCACTAACCTTGAACCCCTACGCTTGGTACTCGAAAGAACGTCCCAAAAAGGCAAAAAATGTTGCCCACTTGGAAAGTCACAGAGATACGAGGCAGTCGCGCTCGTTACTAAGCGTGCGTTCGTTTTGTTCGGTGAGCGCCCGGGGCCAATCATGTCTGGCTATAATAAAGGGCTGCGCGCGTCCTCTCCGCCTGCCTTTAGATTTATGGGCTGGCAGTGCGCGAGCCGCCGACGCCGACGCGCACACCATACGTTTGTCACACCACTATCACGATCGCCGAACGGAATACTCGGTTCTATCGAGTTCACCGCGTAATTGCTAACATGTGCTCGATCCCATACATGGCTCGGAAAATCTCAGCCCCATCTCGCCCGTGTAATTAAAAACGCAAAAACAAAACCATTGTTACATATTCATCGGCTGAGTGCAACATGACATGATCACGCCCCCTTTAATATTTATGCTGATCGAGATCAGCTCCGATAACATCAGGGTTCTGGTCTTTCGCCTAAGCGTTATATCTCGATATTGTATTTTATCAGTCGATGAATATCAATTGGTTTATTGATTGCTTTTACGCCACCCGATTCGACAAATTGCTAATTTTACTTTTTAATATTTTGCATTTTAAGGATTTTTTTATTATTATTTGTGGCAAGAATGCAGAGAAAGTTTTTTCAGAATCTTTATACCGTATCTATAGGCATTTTCATTTTTCACGGGCACTAAGCTTGGTTCTTCAGTTTCAGAGTTACATTGTTAGTCATTGCTATCTCCCATCGTCCGACGGACCACCGGAGGCACATTTCAAGCTTCACCGCGATCTGCAAGCCGCTAAGTGCTTTCATTAATCTCACTGCTTAATTTATGTTAAACACTCCGGTTAGGGCTAATGTTCCTTTTCGTATGAATTATACGCCAGCGAATGATTCAGTGCTTTTTGCTCGATTTCTCTGACTCCCAATTCTAAAATCACTTTGCTTGTGTTGATTAATTGCAAACGGTGTTCAGTGTTTTTGGTTATCTGTTTTTGGACCTTAACACTACCTCGGTCACTATTTCTTTACTGGGCCATGCTGTGTAAGTATATGTGACATCATATAATAAGAAAAGAAGTATAATGCCTTCATGAAATTAACGAAAGGTATCACAAGCTGCATTTTTCAGACCTTTATTTGTACCAAATTATGCCCTAATGTTTTATAGCTACAATACAGTTTTAGCCGCCTTAGGGATATTTTTAACGTTCGTTTACCTTAGAAAGCAAAAAGATGATGTTTATAGCCGGGCCGTTTTCCAAAAATTAGAACGCATCACATCAGAAGAAGTTTAACACCAGCCATTTACGACTTGTAAAACCGAACCTTCATAAAACTGCATATCCCTACCACACGAGGTGCGTGGGTTGCACGTGTGTGTAACCCGATCCCGGGCGTAGATAATAATTTCATATTGTCCTGTCCAGGGACGGGCCGCGCCGTACAATAGCGTATTCCCGCAGGACATATAATAGATGAATACTCTCGGAGATAAGCTCGATTCTTAATTTGGTTGAGGTGTACAGATTCGCTTTGTTCGGAGCCTTTTTCATTCAGATTTAAAATTGGCTTTTCATTTGAAATATATACACCTGATATTGTGAGAAGAATTGAGTCGGTAATAAATCTAAACAATGAAATAAGCTGACTCCGGGTCATGAAATTTGTGATGCGAAGTGAGGTTACCATTATATTTTCAACACAACTAACTGAACTTGACATAAACCGCGGTTCCCGTTAAACGTAACCCTATTAAAGTCCCACGAGACATCGGTTAGAACAATGAACCCTTGAAACGTTTGCACTTGACGGATTATAATAAAATGTAACGCGATGCCGAGTCGCCTCATTATCATTACGGCAGAAACATGCGCTTGTCGGACATGACCGCTCGTTAAACTTCACGCGATGTCGCTTGCTTCAGTGCTGTCTTTCTTGTCCATCGTTTAAAAATCTGCTGATCGTTTAAATTGCTTAAGTAATGCTGTTCTCCGAAGCGATAGTAATATGTTATAACAGCGTACGGCCACAGCGTTGCAACTAAGTCTTCAGCTGACATTGTATCCTGGCTTCCTATTTCTTCTCTACGATACTGGTTATAAATTCTCTGCACATTAACCATTAAGTAGTGTTCTTTGCTAATTGAATTTTATTCAAAATAGTTTTGAGCATTTAATACAAGTTATATCACTTAATCGTAACAGAACAATAGCTATGTAAACTTTGTTTAGCATTGAACGGGTGGCTCTCCTTCGTTGAAGTTTATAAAGGCCGTGTCAACATTTATTTATTTCTCTCCATGGACAAATTGATCACGTCGAATAAAATCATCTCAACAATTGAATTGAACTGGTCGACATGAAGCGGGCATGCCATTGTTCTGTTTTTGCTCTCAACAATTTGTGCAACATGAGTCAGTGTCGCAGTTCACCTTGCCGCATGCCATCGAATTCGAGCCGAATTGCTCGTCCCGCGTCTAGCTGACAGGCACTGATCGACGGATGTTGACGTACGGGCTGCATAGGTTAGCTATAGCTAGGGAGAGTAGAGAAATTACCATGTTCTGATATATAGTTGGTTCTGTTTCCTTGTCAGATTCCTCGACAATTCTATGAAAAGTGCGAGTTATGAAAATGATGATGCGAGTTACAGGAAGCATAAACTTTTTTCGATTAATTACATAACGAGGAACAGTCTATAGTTTAAATGTATAGAGATTATTCAAATCGGAACTCACAGAAGAACGTGGTTCTAAATGTTGACTCTTCAAAAGACAGGGTTGAAATGTTATAGGAAATTCTGAGTATTAAACAGTACACAGATGATTTAAACTATGTTCATGGTACAGTAGATAATGAACTAATCTCTAATAAATGTTGGTCGCAGATGTTATAAACTGTATGAGATACTGCCCATGAGCCGGACTATATGTCCATATGCTTCACCATTACATATAAATAACCTTTTAGAACTAGCGATAATAAATTACACATAGGAAATTTGAAATTCTACTCATGAATGCATAAACTTCGCCGTATCGCGGCAAAACCTTGATAGTCATTAACACTTTTATTACAATTTTATGTAAATTCGCCATTCACTAGCAGGTCGATCAACCGACTTATTGCTTTACTTTTATATTCAATCAGTGTTTTTAGAACTGTATCAAGATTTGCGATTACTGAGATCAAATAAAAACTATTGTCGCTTCAAGACTGTGGGACACGACTCGGCTGGGACACTGACTCATTGTCTGACTTAATCGAATCGTTATGTTAAGCTGGGTCATGATTAATTAAAGCGGAAGCACTTATTTTCCATGTAACAAGTAGCATTTTTGAGCCGGCATCGGTTTTATTACGCATGTCGTCATATCAATTGTGTTATGTGATTCTTTTCTTCGGTTGCTTGGATTGTTATTTTTAGACGGGTAAATGGAAAGTTTATAGACAACTCTTGTACAACCAATAAAAATATAAATAATAATTAAATATCCATTCAACCTAGTCTTCCTTTTCTTTTTTCCTTTTGATATTGAAAAATATGACGATAGGACCTTTTTTACCGTACATAAAATTTATTATATATCGTATCGTGTTGTGCTTCACAAATATGTATCAAACACAATAATAATGCATAACTCTGATCTGCGACCGCTGTGTTAAAAACTGGGTTCAGCGAGCAACAAAAACAATCTGAACGTAAATTCCTATCGGCGGGCTACTCTATGGACGGCGCAAGCTGCGCACACGGCCCGCGCGCGTGTGTGCGTGATCGTGGGAACGACTGGGCGGACGCGTGCGGTGATACTGACGCGCGTATTGTGCATTATTTAACAAATCAAACGTTTTTGCCCACCTTGGCTCGGTTCCTTTCTCCCAAACTGCCCGCCCGATCGCTCCGATAACGTGCCACTCGCACGATTGAACCTTGATTACCGGTTTTACGATGTAACTAGCGCCGTGATTTGCCTAGCGGGCTTCTATTCTATCTGTGTGCTTAGATAGTTGTTCTGTGAATGTATAATTCTCTGTGTGTCTGTGCAGTCTCTCTTCCCCGTGTAAGTCGTGTTTGTCCGGTGTATTAAAGAATACCTACAATTATTGTAAAGCTTGAGGGATGCCTTGTAATAGCATCGTTCTCTTTTTTTCATCTTCGTCTAATGGCATTGGAAATCTGCAATTTGCTTATTGCAATTGCATTCACACGGAAAATTATTCCCAGCAAACGTAGCTTGAAAAAAAGGAATTAGACTCCTTCATAGCTGGCAATCCTTTCATGTTCAGTTCTGAATATCCAAATGAGAATGTTGTCTTAACACAAAATGGTGACCAACAGTTAGTATATATCGCTTGTTACTCTCCTGTCTGATAAAACTAAAACTAAACAGAAAAACAATACAAAAAATCTAGCTCAATGGAAATTACCAGATAACTTTATGGAAATTATGGAAAATGACAAAAATCCTAACATTGAATCCTTATTCAGAAAGCAGCACGAGTTATAACCACTTCTCAGAGAGTTGAGAATACTCGTATATCTTCATAATTTCATATGATTTTAAATCAAACGGCGTACAGCTTTCGCGGCTGGATTGATGACAATATCTATTGCCACCATAGAAATAGAAGTTGGTGCAAAAAGCCCAGTATCCATACATTTACATTTAACATTTTTTGTTCTTTTGATTCCGTCAATAGATCTTGAGCACAGACTTGGAATTCTTGAGGATTCGTTTGATTTTACGACTCTTCTCCATTTATAGGATCGTGTAAAACACCAGATTGTTTTTGCCAGACGTTCATATTTCTGTCATCTAATGCTTTTTATTTATCTCAATAAAAAATAAAATATTTTTTTCCAATTTGCCAATTTTTTCCACAATGTTTACATTTAATTTTATTTAATATGCATTAAGATATTATCTTAAATAGTCCGATTTAGTTTACGATTTTTTTGTAATTCAAATTTGAATAAATTAGTCGGTCGTGGATTTTTGAATTCAAAATTTTCAATACGTCAATGACCTCAATGTCAATTTTCTGATATAAAAAAAAAAATCTGGTTCATTGAGTTTTATATTTCACGCTTTATAATGATGGGGTAGATTTAATTTTAGCTGAGGTTAATATATAATAATTTATTAATTACTGTTTTATCGTTTTACAGGCTGAAACATTTACCTCCCGCATCTTATCTCGCTTTTAACATTGATAAATATTAAATACTAATCTTATAACCATCTCAATTAAAGTTTTAATATCTCTGATTGATATACATTTTAGTTGATTACATGTAAAATAATTTATAATTTTGTTTTCGTTTTCTGTTATCAGGATAATATATAAAAAATAATACATATTTTATAACACTGATTTTAATATGTTTTAGAATAATTTATTTCATTCTTAGATTCTGTTAGATAATTAAGAAAGTTTTCAATAATTTTGGCGATAGTGACTCTAAAAATACGTGTTTATAAAATGTAGTCGTCATTAACTTCCAAATAAATGGGATCTTTATCTTTCAACATTATCAGCGGAAATCAAATTAGATGACTGCTTCAAAGCTTGTTGAGTCTAGCACCCAAGTAGGTCGTGTTTCAAACATGTGATTAACAGATTATTTAAAAGTCCTTATAAATGACCAACATTTACATCATTTGTTTAGTAATCTATGCACATAAATTGACCATGTGTTAAGTTTCCACAATAACTTCATATATCTACATTTATATGTCTTTTTAGACATAAATATTAAACATTTAAGATAAAACTAGGCTAGATGTTTAATAGATATAGATATTTATAGACATAGATATGTATTAAGAATATCTGGTAGTGGTTTAATTTTAGACTTTAGATTTTTATTGTTACAAGGCAATATGGCCTTCTTCACTGCGAGAAACCCTTTTATACCCTTTATAGTTCTTATCTGCGTTTCGACGCAGGTTCATCAAAGTTAGAACAACAATCTAACTAAAATCCTTCTAATTTCCCTGTTAACTTAGATCCCAGCAAGAAACCAGGAAGCCTTGACCGGTACAGCCGAGCAAAACTTTAGTATGCACTTAGTGAATTACAGGCTCCCTGGGTGCCCTATACATTAAAATGGTACAAGGCGAGATAACCCGCGGGTCAAAGTTATCGGTAGGCGCTCACGTAACCCCCCCCTGGCTACTGGCCCCGCCCCGGCAAATTGCGCTGCGCCCGCGCACCCAATCGCGGAACGACAGATCTGTATTCTAGTCTAGATGCGTTGTAGTCTCGTACAGTTTGCGCACTGTTCATGATTTGGATGTTGGGTACTTGTATATAAAATCATTTGTATGTATTAAACCTTAGAACACATTTTTTTTCTACTGTTTCGGTTCTGCGATAAAAGGCAATATACATTTTCAAATTTGTAACATTAATATCTTATTTCATTAAAATGATTTAAAATTTAGATCCAAAATAAAAATCCTATTTAGAACGTTGTTAAAATTATGTTACCAAGCGTGACTAAAGTACTCAAACTAAGTACTTAATATAGGCTTACGTACGTTTTAAACTTATTTGAAATTAATTACATAGGGTTAGAAATTAATAAATTTTGATGTCACTACAGAGAGAGACAGCCAGACTGACAGAAAGACGACACATTTTATAACATATTATAATAATAACATATGATATAGATAATCATTATAAGACCTTTACATATGTGACCTTTCTGAGTTCTTCTCGTAATTTTTGCATTTAAAGCGTAGAAAAACACAGGTTTCTTGTATGCCTGATAATTTATTATATGATTTACCTTTGCGTGTCTCAATATTTCTGTATAATTTATCATAATTATATAAAAATAGACATGAGATCCCCTAGTGGTCGAAATTAGACATTTTTCGTATATATGTACATAAATATTGGTCTTGCGCACGACTCCACATAAATTTTGACTTTGCCAAATTCCAATCTCGTCCATGCACTTTATTCTTATAAAGGGGTTCAAGGGGTTAGATTTTGCCTTACGTATTTTGAATGGCTAACTCTTAAAGTAAGTAAAGTACGAAACATATTTAAGTAGAAAAATCTTCCTTAAAACAAAAATAACATAAAAAACTTTGTACAGCCATTAATTATTAATGGGAACGATTTTGTCTATTTTTTCTTCCCATTTATAGTGTATCTTATGCCATGATTTATTACTCTTCGATATCGATGTCTCCCACGCGAAGTTGGGTTATCAGTTTTGCTATCAACTTTATGCCCTAGGACAATCTCATAAAGCTAGGTTATAAAGAGTAAAAGTCCTCAGCCTTTCTTATAACGTCAATTACTCGGTTCGTGAGCCCTCTTATCGGCTAGTGTCTAAAGCGCTATCTTAGAGATTTACAGGTAGAGGGAAGTCCGGCTCGAAGGACCAAGATAACATCCGCGACGCTTCGCTGTCTCTAATTTTGCGTCTAAGTCTTTTTTGCGAATGCCAAAATGCCTTCTGAGTAATCTTCTTCTTCATTTTGAACATGCTTGTTCGATTGACTCAATGGGGTGCTGTTCTCGAAAATATCTCAAAGTTATTTTTATTTCGGCTTTTGTAAGGAAATTTAACAAACTCTTGACATTTAAATTTCAAATACGTGAATTAAAATTATGATTAGAGTAGTAAGCGGGTAGGTATGTATAATATATTCGGATGGAAATAAAAAAAAGACAAGCGGACAGAGATGGTGGCTATTTATATTTTTGAAACAAAATAAGCTACTGAAGATATTCTAGCGAAGAACATCGACGGCCCGCATAAAATCTGCATACAAAGCATAGAGACGAGAATAAAAGCAAAATGGACACTGGTATTTATTGAATAGTAGCTTCGGGCCGAGGTCTCGCCCACGTAGATTAAAGGGATATTCTTCTCCTACACAAGTCCTATAGCCTTAACGCGGAGCTCAATGACATATTATTGTAGGAAGACGTGTTGAAGCGTTATGAAGTACCAAGCAATGTCTCTAGCCTGGGGAATTTTAAAGCGAGGAAATTTTGAACGTAGTGTTTCGTAGGATCTGTCCACTATTGAAATCTTGATGACATGCTGGTCTTCTTAATTAGAGGTATTTAATATTCTATCTTCCATTCTTTCAGTTCTTTATCTATTGCTAAAAAAGAGACAAAGTGAATCAGAATAATCAGTAGCGGTGACAGGATTTTCGGTCTCTGAAAAAATGTGACACAAATTAAATCAAATTTTGGAGTAATTTTTATTTGTCCACTTCCGTCTTCTAACCACATCCTGTGTAATAGATGAATCCCATCGTATCCTGTACTGATAAGCCTGATTTAATGCATGTGGATATTATAATAAATTGTCAAATGAAAATTATTTTATTCAAAATTGATTCATATTTAAACCACATTGACTTCCATCACTTCCGATGTATCTTTCCACAGGACTTGTCTATTCAAAAAATTCCAAATATTTTAGAAAAGACCTGTTCTTTTCAGTCGTAGCTTCGATAGATTGTCGTTAGACCTCAAATACATTTCTTCAAATAAAATATTCTTCCAGTCTTAGTTTTCTGACAGCTGTCAATGATATTCATATGTAACATTTAAAGCGTTTAAATATTAACTCAAATCGATGTTTCTTACGACTCAACCTTTATGTTGGCCATGTAAGAAAATACAAACAACTAGGAGGCTGTACAATACAATGCTCGATACAAATTTTATTGCACCGCTGAAGATACTAAAAGCATTGCACGCGACGTCAACGAGCGATGAGCTAAGGCTACTGGGAGCTGCATTTTACTGCCTCAGCTTTATCTGTGACTGTATTGAGGTGTTACGCTGAGTGCTCGTTTGATCTAGTGTTATGGTTCATTTCGTTTTGTTCTGTTACAGTTACGCTAGATATCGACCAAGTACTTAAGTTGGACAAGTTACGAGCGTAATGTTTACTTGGCTTCCGTACTCATAATACGACCATTAAAATTAACTATCAATTATCTTTCTGTGGTTTTCTTTAACTAACTCTTAAGGCGGAGACACTTAAATCAACATTAATCGAGTTCTTACCGACACCTCTGTTATAGTCTATAATTTATCTACTGTTAAGGAACTGTACGGTAGTTTAATGTTTTTCTTAAAACTAGTAGAGTTCCTCTGACCATTTCGCACGTTCACACGAGCAGAATCTATGGTCTGCAACGCATTCATATATCCACGCTCATTCAATAAGGAAGACGCCTACATATCCATTGATTATGACATCTGCCCACTCGGGACCGCATTACCGATCCATAAGGACCGGGCTTAACGAGCGAATGAGGAATCAGATCTGTTAGGCTAACAGGAAACCGCATCGGTGTTGCTGCAAGTGCATCGCCCTCCTTTAACTCCATTTAAGGGGCGTAACTGCAAGTCCATGTGCGAACTAATGGTGCACAGGAACTAGACTGGTTCAGATGACGTCGCCCGCCTGCTGCCACAAAAACGAGGATCCGCTCAAAAAACCGTGTCGATGTAAGTCTTCCCATGGGATAACGGAGTTACTGGTACGATCATATCGCGGCCATGTTTATTCGACAACTTTAGTAACTGTGTTTCGAAATTTAGTTTAATTTTTAGGGTAATCGATTTTGTGAGGAATATTTCCATGATTACCTCTTACCTTGCCTCTGCCATATTAAACAGGGATATATAAGCTCAAGTTCTGGTTACAGGATTTCTTTATGGTTGCATAGGTTGCATGAATTCGAGGAATATTGCTTGTCATAGTGATGTAGTTTGATTGGAATCAGTCAATTGTATAAATCCACCTATGAAGTCTAACATATTCGTTGCTCGACACGTGATTTTCAGCAAATCCATGTTTATCACTTTCGTAATCGACAACATCAGTCTCGCTGTTGTTTACCATAAACACGACACGCTCGCGCTCGACAACGCTGTTTACAAACGGATTCAATTTCCATCTGTATCATTGTCTCAACGCAAGGGCGCTATAAATCTGCAGTATTCTTATATCATAATAGGATTGTTTAATTGTATTCCGCGCGAGCGATGGAGCGTGGCGATAGCTTCGGTTGTGTAGAGCGTGCGTATCGCATGCGCACACGCAGGTCGTCATCGCCTCATCAGATAGCCGGCGACATGCCTCGCGCGCGCTTCCAAGAACAGCGCGCGACGCTTCCAATGTTTGTCAAGTGTCGCCCCGTTTTGCTTAGTTTACAGTAATCCTGTACGATTATTCGTTGGATCTTTGTATCGTTTACTGTTTCTTGTTACACGAAAGATGACACTCAAGTATGTGCATGCATTTTTCTCAATGAATGCAAATTTGCTTCGTGAAATAATGAAATGAATGAAAACAAATATTTATACTGACATTACTAAAGTGACATTAATAACATACAAGATTTTTTTATCTCAATAAATCACAAATGCGTCCTGTAAGAACAAAGTAAACATAATTGTTTGAGACTTTAGTCACTAATAGGGCGGTTATGTTGTAACGTTCCAAATAGCTCTAAAGTTCAAACGCTTCGAATATCGAATAACCGCCAACGGTTACACGCAACGCATTTATTTATTGCGGGCGCTCTCGGCCGCTCCGCGACACGGGATCTCCTGTCGGTGCTAATAAATTATTGCTTACACCAGCCAGATCCCCTTTCCGCCTAGACAACGCTGTTCTCGACTACAGGGGTTCTCAATCTTATACCCTCGTGTACCCTTGAGATTTACAGGAGACGTACTGTCTTTAACTCAAAATGAAGAATTTTGTTCCCAGATTTTCAAATAAATAAAAAATAAGTAACGGGTATACGATGTGCCGGTGACAAGTTCTGCTGTTCTTGCTTGTTGGTACAGAAGAGACATCAGAATGTCACATTTTAGTGTAAGTTGTTTGGACTTAAACGATTTAAAAAAAAAAAGTCAAGTTCTATCTTTGTGGGATACATAATTAAGGAACACTTGAGGAACCCTGTCCTAAAACACAGCCTCATTCCCCGAACAACGAACACTGTGTCGCTATTCGTGTCTGTGCGAAGGCGCGTCCTTCTTCACCAAACGCCGTAATTAGAACTTCGATAGGTTCACCAGCAATTTATTGCGCGGCCCATAATGAAGATTTACCTTCTAGAAAATCTTTGCAGGCCAGTTAAAGCGGTCGCTTATTATTTTGAAAGATAATCGGCGGGCAGGTAGCCGGGCGGTGTCATCTTTTTGCGACGACGCCGTATTGTTTTCTTGTTAAGAGGCAATTAACCGCTCAGTAGGCTTCACGTCTTCTTTATCGGGCTGCGGACGTCATAATAATGTTTATTTATCGCTTGCACCGTAACTCGGTAGCTGTCACTTTCACGCTGATGAGTGGTGCTAGTGGTCTTTAAGTTAAAGTTCAGCTTCAGTTATTAATGAGGATTTGCGACTTATTTAGTATCGGCGTAAAACACTTGAAACGAAACTTGAGCTCAAAGTCTTATTGATCAACTATAAATCAATATTATCGACATAACTTTCGTCTCAGATGGGAAGGATGGAATTGGAAGTCCTCCAAATGTAGTTTGATGATCGGTTAATATGCTTTCTTACGAAATCAATGTAAAGAAACAATTTATTTAGTGTTTTAGTCTTTATGTTTTTCGCACTTTTTTAAATTTCGCACGTAGAGTGCCAAAAGATCACATAGTAAGCAACATATCACGGAGCAGTGCATCCACCCTGCAGGAGGTCAGTGCGTGGGTGTAGCGCCCACGCTCGAATACTGGTTCCGACGTGATCCAGCGCTTTGTTATTTGTTCAGCCTTTGTATCTATTACCTGCGAATTCATGGGTATTTTCTCCGTGATCGAGCTTTTTAAGCTTTCAATTTGATATTTTAGTGCACAATAAAGTTGTTAAGTTATGATGTTCATTATTTTATTCGGAATATATAAAGGAACATGCTTTTAACAGCGACCCACGATAAAATGATATCGTATTTTAGAGGCTTACGAATAAATGTTATGTTACATGTTTTTATGAAATCGAAAATCAACGTGTAAAGATGTCAAAAATTGATAAGCCAAGATTTTGAATACATTTACTTCTTGAATTATTTACGGCTTTTTAGTTTTATCTAGACAAAGCACATCACTAGTGAGAGTCAAGGAGAAAATGTTAATTCCTTATCGATAAATACATTTCGTGTGACAGTACGGGCCCATGAATATTTTAGATGGCTGTACCGTTGATTATTTTCCCACAACACCTCTGTTGTAACAATATTGGACGTGATAATAAACGGAATTCACTTCGTAATTAACATGAGTGGGCGTGGCTTTAGTTTTGGTTAAATGAAAATGGTGTACGGTAACAGGCTGGGCGAAGGAAGATTGATTGATAGAAGTCTTCGAGTTAGTACACTACTCGTATATTTTGTTGTTAAAATACTATCTAAAATATATGATGACGGCTATATATGTGGTGTTCATTTTCCTTTGAATTATATTAAACGACTTTATTCTAAATACCTTCAAATGCTTATTTATTCTTTGAAGATGAAACAAGTATTAAAATTAAGCCACGACAGAGAGACGATGCGCTATAATATGTATATTTTATAATCAGATTTCGTACTTTTTATAACGTATGACCTTCATATATGAATATATTTTTAGTTTATGGGAAAGAACAAATGTCTTTATTTACTGGACCTCTTATTCTTGAGATGTGACGTCAAGGCAGTCGGGGTCTGATCGATATATTTCTTGCTTGAGTGACATGTGAATCAGATGAGATTTATATTTGGAAACCATGTAACATACATACGATCCTTTTACGGAGAAATTCACAACTTTATTCCAGATAATTGTCTACATTGCAGTGACTTTAATTATTTTGTTACCTTTAAAAAAGATTAAATTAAAATTGTTTTGCTAGTACACCAATCCGATTTAATCAGTTATTACCATGCAGCGATAGACACACTAATCATTCATTAAACTAATTGACGTTTCCATGCCATTTGAACTTCCTCAAGTTCCATCCAGTATCTCATAATCGCATCCTAGTATTTATTGCACTGTACGGAAAACAGACACACATCGGAACAAACCTGCGCAACAAAGGTGATATTGGCTGCGCGGGCGCACGTCACGTGCTCGTGTTGTCGTATCTGCGTTATTTATTGGCGACGTCCGGCCGCACGATAGGGCTCACCTACTATGTACTGTAGGATCCTCCTGCGCCGAGTTTGTTTGAGAATGGGTAGTGAATATGGGTTCTCAAGTTGCGTTGCGCTGTTTGAAAATTTACTATGGAACTAATAGTGATGTTGGCAACCGAAATAAATTTGCCTCATAACACGAAAACAAATTTGTGTCTTGCTAAATAACCAAAGAAATAAATGTATGAAAATTATCTAGCCAAAATTGCTGATTGTATCTTTCAACAATAATTATTTCTATGTGATTTGTTTACCTATGTCCACCAAACGTTTGCAGTAAATTATCCATGACGAGCGGCCCGCCCCGGCTTCGCACGGAAAAAATATATAGCCTATATTACTCAGGGATAATGTAGCAATCTAATGGTGAAAGAATTATCCGTCCAGTCGTTTTTG
>DWFC01000059.1:0-14926 GCA_018247075.1 Hasora chromus | reverse complement strand
ACCAAATTGCGAAAACCGCATCAAAATCGGTCCAGTACATTTTACGTGATGCTCGAACAAACAGACAAAAAATTAAAAAAATAAATTTTTGTGTTCAGATGCGTCCCCATACCGAAACCCACTTGTTTTTTTAATAGTATATAAAAGAACATAATGAAATAACTGACAGAAGCATGTTAAATGTTCCATACGAATGAATGCATATGAAGAATATTTGTACTGCCTACATTTTTGAGCCGTGGATATTCCGGGTTCCCGAATATCAATTTATTGCGACGTGGTATTTACGATTATCGTGAACACGATCATAAGAGCCCGTCAAATATCATTATCATTAAATGATGGATGGCTAATTCTTAAACTGTATCTGATAGAAACTCGTATAAAGATGCGTGGGACAGCGCGCACAATGCATCATTTGAAGCCAAGTTGCGTATCACGATATCCTCCTTTATCATTAAAGAACTTAACCCCTTAAAAGGTCCCAAAAACATTTAGTATGCAACCGAACGGTATATTCTCGTAATTATTCGGGTCGTATGTTTATCTTGGAAATGTTGGCGTGGGCCGATTCCATTGCTTCTCGATATATTTTTAATTTGCCTCCAAATTTTATACATTACAGACATTCTTATTTTATATCTGTGTGGGCTTGAAATGTACCAGGAATATCAACTCGTCACTCAATGTGGTGATTACGATCATGGGCTGACTTTCCGTAATTACGGTTTACCGTAATTCGACATTTCGTTAAATGCCAATTAACAAACATTTTGGTTTCCGCGTTTCGATGATGGCGATACGATAGAGTACCCATAAATATTTGGAACTCTTATATTTCTTCATAATATGCCGAGAATTTAAAAAGGAAAAGGTTGTCTAAAGTGCTTAAAAGACAATTGAATAAGTTGGATCTCTGTGGTTTTTTTTTATTTCATCTCTTAGGAGTAGCAGTTTACACATCTTATTTATTTACTTATTTATTTATCTTTAAAGAAGTGGTTCAGATTTATATGAGGTGCAAAATTTGTAGTAGCTCTATTTTAATATTAATGCAATAAATATGTCAATCGAATACGCAAACCGACTTGTTTTACGAGTAAGTTACTTTTACAGAAAGGATGTGAGGGTGATATTTCAAATAGTTGAGGTTATTTTTCAAAACGCATTTCAGGTATATTACAAAAATACTTAGAATTGGTATAATAATTACTGTCAGTGTTAACAAAATTTAATATTCAAATTAGACCGGAAAGGACCTGTGTAAAACCGATAACATTTTTTTTTTAAAAGGTAACCCTTCACCGTCGCCTATTTCCGTCTACGTATAACTTGTTTGGGTAAAAAATGGACCTCAAACCACCCATTGTGTAACTCTATCACGCGTGAGATTGTAGATCCACCCTTAGAATCGGACAATTCATTAGGGTTCTTTGATTGATGCGCCGATTAAATGTTTAGGCGCCGCTCACACAGGGTTTGAAAATAATAGAATTAAAGTTCCAAAAGTTTCAATGCGAGAATGATGATGCATTTATTTTAAATTTAAAGACAGTCAAATGACACAATAATATTAGCTAATTTTGCGATGTTGTGACTTGTTGATTTGAATTTATCTTTAATTTTGGATTTAATATACTCATATTTTCGCTATGTGATTTTAACTGTAATATATAATGAACAAAAAACTTAGCGCCTAGATATAAAACCGATTTTTTTATGAATTAAATAAACGCGCAAAAATCAAGTCTTAAAAAATAACCGTCCACTACAAACAATTTACAAACCTGTCTATCTATCAGGTGGACAGTATAATGTATTAAGATGTCAAGCAACATGAAATATAAGTTAGTGTGCACGAACTCTTACAAATGCGGGTCCGGAGTACCCTTCGGATGGGGCTCGAAGCGCGTGAATTAATAATTCAACGCGATATGGAGTCATCAAACAACGACAACGAAATAAAACTCAGACGACTTTGATTTGTGCAGGTGTAAACAACATCTGTTTTTAAATTACCATCTCGATGTAAAGCTGGCACACACGCACGCAGCCCGCGGCGATTGTCACGACGAGGCCTGTGTATTTACACCAGTCTTGGTTTGACAGCTCGCTATTGCGGACAAATCCTAGAAGTGTGACGTCATGACATCCTACGTGTCAAGAACGCCATAAGAGGCCGCGTTTATGTGTTGAAATCTTATAATATCGGTTGTACACTTATACATAAATGGTCATGTTTATTCAAACAGCCTCAAACTCTTGCTATATAATGCAGAATTATTAGTGTATTTGGAATTTTAAATATTTTCCAATCAATTTAAATCACTTCAATTAATTACAAGTTTCAACACTCAGAAGATAATGCGATTTAATGAATTCAGTTTATGGAAATATTTGATATCGGCTTTAGTGATTATTGATTGGTCTTTACAGGTAGTGCATAAAAGACGAATTAAGATTCGTTTATGAACGTTAATGTGAAATACGGGCCAATAAAATAATTCAATCAATCAGTCGGAGCCCATTGAGAGCCGGTGATCTTTATGATTCCTCTCACTTCATTCTTCAAACATAAAATAATTTCAAACAAGTTTTGTCGCATCAGCCATATTTTATATAACATAAAAGAGCTGTTTTATACTGCCTACATACTATTCGCTATTTGTATTGTAAATTAAGATTACAAATTACTTAGGTCTATTCAGCTAGGCAGAATGGAGGAAATATAATTTCTTCAACTACATTTAGGTAAAGATAGGTGTTATTATATAATATAATAGGAAGCATAGGGAAGTAAATTAGTGATAAGTTACTATCGTATCGCTTACATATCGCTTACATTCCAATTAATCAAATCTTATTAAAAAAGTTGCCCTATCCGTATATTCATTTCCTGAAAAGAATGCGGAAACTTTTTGCACAATCTTTGCACCACAATACGTGTAATACCTGACGACCTAAGCGATCGCTAGTAGCTGCTATAATTTTAGCCCGCGGATCCGTCTAAGCGGAATCTACGGCTGTTGATTCGTGGCGGCGTGGGAGCAACGTCACCATAAAACATTATAGTGGCACGCAACTGTACTGGCGAGCGTGATTGAATTTTATCGTGTATTTTGCGTTCTAGTTCGAGGATCGGTTATGGACATTTATTGTCATATCTTCAAGACTTTTGAAAAGGCTGTAAGAAACCAAAGAACGAAAAATAATTATCATGCAGTCTACCTGATGGTCAGAGGCTATTGCAGCCCATGACGTCTGAGATCGTGCGTCATAGAATCAACAAGACAACATTAAACCATCCGAGAAATTACTAGACACAAAACAAACAAACAGCTCGGAGGTATGAAGTTGTCACAGCAACCATGCAAGGGAAAAGAAGCAGGTTCCTACGGAGCTCACCAAGTATTTAGGAGTAGCAATCTATACGAGTGCTTTGGATCACTTTTTATATGATGTTACAAAGTAATACCAGCATCCATTTCTCCAGAAGGTAAGTGTCAACAGCTCATAACGTATGTCACTTAGATCGGATATATATATCGATTATATCGGTATTTAGCTAAGAATCTATAATACATAATACTTTAAAACGACAACGACACCATAAAATATTATAGCACGCAATTCGGAACTCGCTCGAGATTGATTGAATTTTATAGTGCATTTTGCGTTCAGGATCGATGAGAATTCAATATGAAAATCGTTCAGCCATTTTCTAAAGGAATTAAGTAATATAAAGGGTAGTAAATAAGTCTGTCGTTAAATGTCGGTCTGGTAAACAAGTCCACGCAATAATATACGCGCTGTTGTATTCCTGTTTATGGATGGTGCAACATGTTGACAAGAACATGTTCAAATAAGACAATAATGCCCGATTTACAAGTACATTATTCCAGTCCAGCGATCGAATCCAGCGCTGGATTACTTACTGGAATAATTTAAACTGGATTAAGCGTATTCCAGTGCCAATTTAAATTGTGCCAGTAAGCAGTCCGGCACTGGATTCGATCACTGGACTAGAATAATGTAAACAGGGCATAAAGTTATTTTTTAAAAGTAGCATTCCGTTTATGGTGAGCCTTTTATTAAAGTTTACTTTTTGAAGGGCGTTGACAGCTATTCATATTCTTAGCACGCATTTGTTTTCTTATAGCGCTATTTTCAAAGCCAAGAGCCACAAAATCTTGCCCACAAATAAACAGACCTGACTGTAAACAGGCCATTAAATTCACTTCGACTATTTGGAGAACTTCCCTAATAATAAACAGAATTAACCTTCAGTCCCCTTACAGCTTCCCACAAATTTAAATTACTCTATAAAGTGTCCTTAATTCGTACCGGACACCCTGTTACTGTTTTATGTATGCTCGGTCCCAAATTTTGCCGGCCATTATAAATGACCACATCGGCAGTATACTATTGACTCTTCACCAATAAAGGATGCTATAAACTGGACCCTTGTGGCGAATAAACCACCGTTCCGTCCATATGATGATACTATAATATGCATAGAATCCGTTTTATTTGAGGTTAACAGTAAAACATGTAGTAAAGAGTGTCAACAGACCACCTCCTGGAATGGTCCCGTCCGCACATTGACAGTTCGGCCACTTGGTTTCGTTTTCCGCATTTCAAGGGAATGAATAATATATGAAGTTTAGGCGTGTTGGGTACGATTTATGAAGGGTGGCCTAGCGTTTTAATCTTACGGAACGACCATAGCAAGACGTATGGGCAAATTACTGAATTCGTTATGAGGTAGCTGAAGCGATTTAATATCTACTCCAATTTTACGGCAGGCATTTTCATATTTTATTTTATCGGCCGAATAAATGGTTCGTTTAGTATATGATTTGCTTACACGTTTGGTGAATTTAATTAATTGGATTTGGGCACTGCAATGCACGAGTTGTTTTACAAGACCAGTAAAATTTTTCATATTTTCATAATGAAAATATTTATGGAAAATAACAACAGGATAATACAACCTAATAATTTCGGAAACAGCAGGGATAATACAACCTAATAATTTCGTTAAAAAGTATGCCAACCAAAATTTAAATTCTGTTAAATCAAATTCGCAAAAATGAATACCAAACATTTCATAAAATTAGTTACAGTTAGATGAACGCATGCGAAGCTCAATCTTGTCAGATTTTTACTACTACTGATTTTTCATTTCCTGAGTGACGTCAAAAAAACGTAAACGTAATCTGCAAGGGTAAATTACAGTACATCGTGACAGATAAGCACAATACTGTACAGAAACAGCACAAGCTCCTCATGACATGTGGCAGTGCCTTGCGTCGTGCTGTTTTCATTAGCTCTGAGGTTTCCACTTTGGGAAGCTTTGCCCCTAATATCTACAAGTACAGATTGGAATAATAAACTATTCTCCTAACATTATATCAGGTAAACCACAGTGCAAAAAAAAGAGTTTTTTCTTAGTATCGTCAATATTTTTTACAGTTGATGGGTCCTTTAATTACTTCTAGTCACGCCAAAGTAACAAACTTTACATGTAGTAACTTATAACTTTCTAAGTTACAGTAAATTGTCACAGATCATCACAATACCCCGAGCAAAAGCACAATCTAGGATTGGTATATTACTGACGTGACACGGATTAGTAGTCTTCATTTGTTCCTCGTGACACGTGGCGGTACCTCGTGCTGTAATTCAGTTTAGATAAAGTTTAATCAAAACAAATAAATCTTAGCACATGTAAAACAGTCCCTAAAAGTCTATTTAATTATTGAAATTGAAATTAATTTAATTAAAATCTTGAAATCTATTTACTTAAGTTTCTATATTTACACCTATAGTAATATTATAAAGAGAAAATTTGTGTATGTATGTATGTATGTTTGTTACGAATAAACTCAACAACTACCGGACAAATTTCGATAATTCTCTCACCATTAGATTGCTACATTATCCCTGAGTAAAATAGGCTATATATTTTTCCCATGCAAAGCAGGGGCGGGCCACTAGTTTATTTTACAATACTAACATACCATAATAAGTAGTATAATACATACTATAATAGTAGAGCTATCTAGCATACGCACCTGATTTCAGTAATGGAGTGTACTCCATTATGAAATGGTGTATAAAAATGAATCATTGGAATTTTTTTATATGGAACTATTGGAGAGCTACAGAAACAAACAAGCCAGTGATAACATTCACTTAGTCAGATGTGGCTCTGAGTGTGCCACTAGGCGCAGTTAATTGTTTTATCATATGAGTAGTTAAAGCAATTAAATGTATGTCATTAATAGTTTGTTTCTTTACATACAGATAGGTACAATATTTGCAATAAAAAATGTATTTATAGAAAACCTTGTAAAAAGGAGATTCATATATAATGACAGTAACCAAACATATTAATATTCACTAGTATATTTTTCACCTTGAGCTAAAATAGAAGAAATCTGTATTGAAAAGGTTTGGTGTAATCTGAAACAATATGTGTTGTACTGTACCAGTATTGAATGGTAAAGTGCATAACAATTGACTAATAGATATTTTAAATACTCCTAGACTGAGGATTCATCATTTATAACAGTTATTTTACAATTATGATCTGGAATCTGTATTATGTATGGCAAGTATACTTTTTGGTTATTGGTTGATCCAGATGTTGAGTCCAAATTTTATTAAAAATTAATTTTGTTACATATCAACATTACTTTAAATATGCATGCGCAGTCTGTGATGATCCAGTCTGTTAGGTTCAATTCCCACAATGAGAAAAAGAAATGTTGGCATATAGGTTTGCACTACCATAATCAGAGTAGTGTGATAGCCACTATGTTCAGAATACAACACAGCTCTCAGGAATAGGGCCTGACCTGTGATCAACCAAGGTAGCAACTGTTATGGGCCATAGAAGCCGCACTAGCCACACCATTTGTACTAACTTAGAAAATTAAAAAAATGAGGTAATAATAAGGCAATAACATTTTTTATTATTATTTTCTATTTTCTTTATTAAATACTTATGAAATACTTCATTTGTGTTTTGATACAAGTTATCAATCTGCTTAAATTTTTTCTCATGACCCATACAAACAGTATAATAATGTGTTCTAAAATAAGTGACAATTCTGATTTATTGTGTAATAATATTATGATAACAAGGTTGATTATTGTAATTCGAATTTATCTCTATAATATTAAAAGGGAAATTTAATAAACACGTTCTTGACAGAGTTACAATTACAGTCGAAGTAAATTCAAGAAATATAACTGCAGCTGATTATGTATAATAATAACAATATTTGAAAAAGTTTGGAGAGATATTATTTTCCTATTAGAATTTGACTACAAAATTTAAAAAAATAATCTGTTAAAAACTTCTAGCTCAATTATAACTCTAATTTAAATTGAATTTATCTTCAATTTTAATTAGATAAATTAATGTGGAGAGTAAGTATAGTGCTATTTCAATTTTTATATAAAGAAAACTTAATGCTTAAATTTAATATTCAGTTAATAAAATACAACACTAATAACAATTTAATCAGATGGTATAAACTGAAGGACAAAAACAATATCAGCTGAGTAAACAAACAGCTGGACATTGTTGCCTGCATGCAGAGTATGAGCAAATACAACTTACTATATTGCATGCCTGTGCATGTTGGCATGTTATATACAAATGGTTAGTGTAGCTAAACACTGGCAGTTATGATGTTCAATCACCATTTCGTTTCACCTACATGGTAAGTAGGACATATTGCTTCCGAGATGCGTAATTACAAATTAAGATTATCATATTCAAAGGAAACAGTCTATCTACCTTAATATTGTTAATAATAATCCAACGCGGAACTTGTAAATTGGAGGTCAAAAATCTTGACATTTTCTTGTTTTTAATGTTATTAGTAAGAGTGAAGGGGAAATTACATTACTGCAATCATATGTGACTAATCTAGGATTTTGAGAATAAGTATGAGTGCGCTGATAAATTATCAAGGATTACCTTCTAGTAGATGGAAACTCCGTTCAGCGACGTTTTCCTTTTGTTTCATTCGTAATCAACACTGCACATATTGTCTACACCACAGTACACAAGATCTCATCGATTTTCTCCACGCTTATGTCCAAACAATGGATGTCTATGTGTAGAACGTAAACAATATATCCTATTAACAAACCGTGCAAAAACTGGCTATCAGTAGGAGCAAGCGTTCAGTTTAATATTTTTCCCATAATATTTTTCACTTCACTCGCGAAGTCGTGACGATTCGTTCGCTACGCTATTTTTTTTATTACTGATTCGTAATTTTGTACAGATAACAAATATTCAAATAGCAGGTTATAGTTTTTAACAGAGTATGTCACGAAGCTAAGGACTAAGAACTTTTACCTACCCCACTACTACGATCAGTCTAGACATTATAATTATTGTTATACTATAAAACAACCATGTAAATTTAAATTTTTAAATAAAAATAATGTAGGCGTCGTTGTGAAATAAGACTGTTAACCATTTTTGAACTTAGTACTGTTGCAACCCGTTAACAGAATCTTTAAAACGGTACAAATACTTAGCTTTAGTTGAATCCAAATAATTCTGTAGATAGGTATTATGTATTGAATATTGAACAAAATGAAAACTGACTGATTATCTCGTCACAAATTGAATTCTGGAATATTCGAAATGATTAAATTTTAATTGTATTTCATGCATTGCTTTGCATACATGCTTTTATTATATAGTTTCAATACATTTTATTTTAAATACTAATATTTTTACTACATAGTGAGTATCAAGGATTAAAAATTAATAAATGTATGGCAAGTCAGTAAATAAGTTGTACGTATCGAGCGACCCATCGCTTTCGTAACAACAATCATCCGCCCATAGACAATCAACAAACTGAAATGAAAATGTCCGTCGTAGAAGATACGTTTTTATTTTTCATTGTGACTGTGTAACGATCGTGGCTAGATATGTAAAAGTATTTTACAACATTTGCATTGATCGTAGTGTTAATGATTTGCAAAAATGATTGTTCAAGAACCTATACAAGTAAGTTTATTATATATAGGAACTGTCAAGGTATTCCAACCAATCTTCGTAGACCTAACTAAAACCCCTTGAAATTCCACAGGTTATCGTTTGGGATTGTCTCAATAATTATGAATACGACAATGCTATTTTTCTGGCTGAGAGATTACATGCCGAAGGTAATATTTTAAAATTATGCCTACCTTACCCTCATTAGAAAATTTGATTAAATTTTACAACTATGTTTGGTTTATCGATCAACTTTACGAATAGTTTGCTGAATGCAAGCATATATGAATTTTCTGTATAAGTAGTGAACTGAATAGTAAAGATATATTTATTGTATGATTCCAGTGTCTTCAGAAGAAACTGCGTTTTTATTAGGAACATGTTATTATAGAGCTGGGCGGACAAATGAGGCTCATAATTTATTAAAAAACCAATCACTAACTCAACCGCAGTGCCGATTCCTTTTAGCGAAATGCTCGGTTGAACTAAAGTCGTAAGTATATTGCCGTTAATATGCTTTTAACATAATTAACCCAATGTTTACTGTTGGTGGGTGCATTAAAACTGATTGTTGACCAAATCTGATGGGGCCGATTTAACGTTCGTCTATTTCCGTACCAAACTAACTTTTACGAAAAATACTACCCTAAAAGCAATTAACAAGAGTTGTGTTAAAGAAAATCAGTCTAAAACAACAATTCTATTTTGATCCTGATAGTTGACTGTACACATACATTTGTGCTTGTTATACCTAATTTTTATAAGCTTAGTGATTTTCACATTAAATTTTTTGGTTCCAATAACAATGCTCAGTTAAATCTTAAAGTTCATCCTCATAGTTTTCTAATAGGAAGTTAAAGTTAATATACTTTTCTTTAATTCAAAGACTTTTCTTTGTTATTATAAACAATTAGTATGAATTCTCTAAACATAATTGCACAGTCACAAGTATGTTAAACCTTTTGAACATTAGTTTTATATGACAACCAATATGCAATATAAGATACATCTTAAAGACAGCTTTATCATGGTGGCTTGTCTATATTTTCAGTTACAAGGATGCAGAATATGCATTGGGAACAAATTTAGATATTGTGGCTACAGAATTTGGTGAACAAGCTCCATATGCATTACAACTACTTGCTAAGATCTACAACATGACAGAAAGAAGAAGTAAAGCAGCAGATGCGCATAGAAAAGCATTATCACTGAATCCATTCATGTGGAAATCATTTGCTCAACTGTGTAATATGGGTGAAAAGGTGGATCCCCATCAAGTGTTCCAAATTAATAATACTGAATTCTCATTTGGTGTCTCAGCATTAGTAAATCTAGTCAGCAACTCGGAGAATATTTCAATCATTAATAGTAACATTCCTAATAACAGTAGTATAAATGCAAATGTTACACCAAATAATGTCACAATCAGGACTCCTATGACTATGTCTACTAGCATAACGCCTGAAACTCAGGCACCAGTTAAGCGTATGCACAGTGTGTTCAGTGGAATGGCTCCAATACCGTTCTCACCCTCTTTTGGAATGTTACCCATGGAAGAATCTCCTGTTTTATATACCCCTACACTCACTGATTCAAATGAACAGAAGGCTATACCTAAAATTGTGAATTCATTAAGAGCACAAATGGGTCAATTGAAAGATGCGGTGTTCAGTCCTGCACCAAGATGTACACTGGGACCAGCACCAAGACGATCCTCCAGGTTGTTTAGTAACAATAATAGTAGTTATTCAGTTAAAGAAAATAATAAGTCTCCTAGTAGGAAATTCGTAGCACCAAAGAGCCCCTCTCGAAAAAATAAGCAACGGTCAGCTAAAAATATAAAATCAAATTCAGTAGACTCAAATGAAAGAAATAAGAGTATTGAAAGTGTTACAGCTACAATAGCACCAAAAAATTCTAATGGACTAGCTTTAATGAATTTACTAAGAGATTTAGGAGAAGCATACAAGGCACTGTCATTTTTAGATTGTAGAACTGCTATTAAGCTGTTTCAAGATGTACCGCCTAAGCAATTACAATCGCCCTGGGTCCAAACGATGATAGCTCGTGCACATTATGAGTTAGCACAGTATGAGGCAGCTTCTAAGATTTTTGGTGAGATTCGGAAAAACTACCCTTGTCGCACTGAAGGCATGGATATATACAGTACTTGTTTATGGCACTTGCAAAGAGAAGCACAACTGTCAGCATTAGCACAAGAACTAGTAGAGTTGGATAGAACTAATTCAATTGCGTGGTTGGCTGCAGGAAATTGCTTTTCACTTCATAAAGAACGTGAAACGGCTCTTAAGTTTTTCAGACGTGCCGTCCAAATTGAACCTGGGGCAGCATATGCTCATGCATTGCTAGGCCATGAATATGCCGTAGCTGAAGAGACAGATAAAGCTTTAGTGAGTTTTAGAACTGCAGTCAGTATTGACCCAAGAAATTATGTAGCCTGGTTTGGCATTGCAACAGTTTACGCTCGTCAAGAACGTTGGAAAGCTTCGGAAGCACACATTCGGCGGGCTTTAGCCATTCACCCACATTCAGGTGTTCTTAGATGTCAGTTAGGTTTAGCACAAGCAGCTTTAGGTAAAATGGATCGAGCTTTGGCTACCTTAGAGAGAGCAGTAGCGTTAGACACCGAGAACCCGTTATGCCGTTTTCACAGAGCTTCAGTCTTATTAAGAGCCGGACGCCCGCAAGAGGCTCTGATTGATTTACATCATTTAAAAGATATCGCGCCAAGAGAATCATTAGTCTATTATTTGCTTGGTAAAGTTCACAATAAATTAGGAAACTCTCATTTAGCCCTTATGCACTTCAGTTGGGCGACAGATTTAGATCCAAAAGGAACTGGTGGACATATAAAGGAAGGATTTGACCCATCTAAACAAGAAGACCCACCTGAGAGGTCAACTTAATACTAAAGTTGTTGTAGAAGAAACGCAGCACTAAAGATTACGAATTCGCCATCACCAGGCGATGTAGTCATATTTGACTGACTCGTTGTAAATATCTCGCTCACCTATCGAGCTCTGAATTGACACCAAATCTTCCAAATATAGCTTTATGGGGATTGATAGGTGTGTGGTGGCATTTAGTTGCTGTAGTAATAAGGGCGAATGTGGACTTGTTTATATAGAGTAAGATGTGGATATTCCTAATGCTATCCTAGTTTATTATGTATCTTGTATAGCTAATAATACCTAGAATAGTAAAATATAACTAAATGTTGCTTAAAGACCTTAAACACACAGGGCCTTGATCTCAATGTGGTGTTTTGGATTCAAAAATTAATAACATAAAATGTTGGATGTTGCAATTTATTGTAATATCCTAACAATTTAGTAATACTAAAAATCAAACTGCTTCTTTAATATCGATATTATGTTCATTTTTTTTTTACAAACTTAAAATGTGAAACCACAATCGTTATATTTGACCGCTGGCGGTGTTTGACAGTCACTAGGTTTATGTGAATAAAATTAATATTTTATTATTGTTTTATAAAAAATATTCAATATAAATCGATTTAATGCATGCAGACTTTTAACATTTCTCACGCGATAATTTAATGAAAGTGACAAATTTCGTGTTTTCTTTTGGTTGCAAATTATATATAATTCGTCTAGAATAAAGGAAACGTAAAATAATCTAAAATTGTTATCATGTAAACATTATGTCAAAACTTAGTTATTAGTACAATATGTTCATGAAATTATTTTTGTGTTCTTAATTATGTATGTACAAAACAATTAGCACTGTTTGTCTTTTCAAATCACCAATGAACTGCTAGCTCTGTGACATGTTTAGACCAACAAAAATAAATGTGAACATATAAAATATCATACTACTATACTATTACTTGTTTTATTTGTAAAGATTCCAGAACTGCTAAGTGTAAAGTTAACTAGTCCGATGTTATAATAATAGAGATCTCCGCGGCACATTTTGTGATGATACTATCTATGCAACTTGAAGTCGCAGATTCGATTCCCATAGCGAAATAAATTTAATAATGTAAGCTCGTGTGCCTGTGTTCGCACCGCTGTGCATATGCAGCAATAGCTACAATAAACCTGAGGTATGGATCTATCATCACGTGTTGCAACGCATCGGTGATCAATCTTGGTCACAGGTGTTAATTATTTCAAACATATAAAAACGTAGAAAACTGAGTAAGAATGCCAATTAACATGAATGGGTTACAATAAGAACCGTAAGACTTTGTCAGAATTTGACTTTTGAAAATTCGGAAAAATATAGGTACTCTCGTAATTCGAGGTATTTGCACATGTTTTGTTAAAAATGGGCTTATAGAGCGTGGTCACTACAAATATTTCGGCGAAGGATTTATTTAGGTAAAGAATTTATTTTCGTATTCCGATTGCACCCTATACCGAGTAGGTGTCGATACTTAATATTCGATATACTAAATTAGGATAAAGAAGTAGTAAAGATGTGTTGGATTTAAGATTATCTATTCAATTCAATAACACATATTTTCAATATTTGAGTATTTTGTTTCTCCCAAGATATTGTAATATGCAAAACACTTTATAATGTGGATAGAATTATATTTATACATTTAATATAAATAATTTATGAAGTTTTTACTTAATAGTGATTCCTACTTATTTCAAATTATAAAAAACAAATCAAACACTTATGTATAATATGAGCAAAATTAGTATAACTTATACAACAACGAATAAATCATGAGACAAAACATAATATAAAGTAACTATTTAATTCAAAGTTAGTTATGTCTTGTAACATGTAAACATTGTTATCAATCTTTATTCTACTGAATTATGCTTACTCAATATATTTCGAGTACTATTAACGTACAACTCAATATACTAACTAAGATCCAGTCAATTAATTGAGCCAACACTGCTATTGGGCAGTAGTCCATCACAAGAACTTAACCTATTACAATATATGATAGCCACACGCAAATGATATGATTAGAATTAAATAAAATACTATTTATGTGAACTTCTGTAATATAGAATCTAAAGCTTTTCTGACAGTGGGATCGTTTAAGAGTTTGTTCTGAGGAGGCGCAGTCGTCGCCGGCGCGGCGGGTTGAGGCGGAGGCGATTCACTCTTCGCCAATACTTTCTTGTCGTTCAATATGCTAAGGATTCTCTGTTGAAGATCGACTTGTGTTTTGTTAGCAGGCGCAAGCGGTTCTCCCAATTCTACTTTCACTTGGTGTTCCCTTCGTTCCTGTTAACAAAAGTTGAAGATTAGAATGATAAATAAATATGAGAGGTTGCTTGGTTTGTCACAATAGTCAATTTATTGATTTTCTAAAAATTCTTCCTATAAATTATATTTTATGCAACAACCTATAAAAAATAGACATTATTTTTCGTTATCCTTATTAAATTATGATAACAGCCACTATACAGTCTTCATGTCAAAAACTGTAACGCATAAAACAGGTTCATTGTGTTCTTTCTCACTTTTCATTTCAAAATCGGAATCCATATAAGTATAGATATATCTGGCAGCTGTCTACCTTCTTTGAGTCTTTCAGTCGACTTAGCGTCTGATCATTGTGTATGACAAAATTTTCTGTATATCAAAAGAGCGAATGAGCGCGCTACCTTTTACTACTATTTCACAACACAATTTGGTGTGACGGTGGTACCCAGTGGAACATGAACGCACTACTCGTGAAATTTCTAGACACGAAATAAATTTTAAAATGAGTCTCTTAGCGAGTATCTCCCCACGAGCCCACCACCAGGCCTCTCGCACTCGATGTGCTTGCGCTCGCTAACTACCTACCGGTCGCAAGTCCGCTGACGGGCCTTAGCGTAGTGGGGTACCGACAGCCGCATCACGCACATACGCTTTTAAAATACTTAC
>DWFC01000058.1:0-14941 GCA_018247075.1 Hasora chromus | reverse complement strand
CATTAATGCTTACACAAGTTTGGTTTTTAAAATAATATTACCTACTTACTATCCATACTATTAATTACATATTTTTCATTATATTATTGCGCTATATAAAATTGGATATATATTTTTTTAACTTCTCTTATGATCTCTTCTACGAAATTAATACTTAATAGGGCTGAACATTATTAGGTAAAGCGGACTGCCAATATCACCTTATCAAGCGATCGCTTTTTTGATCTTATACAGTTACATTCTTGCAAAGTCCGATCCTTCCCTACACTTCTTTGGTGAGGGAGGCAGCCGAAACGACATACAAATATCCAGTGCATGTTAATAGTATAAAAGCGCCGTTACGTACCATTTGTAAGGTGGTGAGGTACTTCTTCCACCACAGGAACCTCTTCATCTGCGGGCCCATGGCGGCCAGCATGTAGTACGTGTACATGATGATGTGGACGAAGGTGTTGAGAAGCCCGAAGAAGGTGGAGTGGCCGCCCGGCGTGAACTTTACGCCGAACCACACGGACATCGGCATCACGCCGTGGTGGATCACGTGCAGCGTTGATACGTGGTCGAATTTCTTTCTCAGTACAAAGAAGATCTGGAAATAGAGTGCTTTTGACAGAATCTTCATAATGTATAGACCGAGTTTCCCAAACCCTCTAAATATCGTCGCGACACCCACCCCCGAACCGAAAAATATTTCATAACTTTTAAGTTTCAACAAAAATAAAAAATAATGAAAATGCGGAATATTTAATTTACCTATGCATTAAATATTTTTTTGTCGGAAATGTAAACGTACATACATACATATAAAGTACATATTACGCCTTCTCCGACAATTCTATAGGCCTTCTAAGGGGAGCGTGCCCCACTGCTTGGAAAGTCCTAATATAGATATTCTTTTTTTATGTTGAGTTATGATATTCAGCTAACCTAATAGAGGTTACAGCTATAAACAAGGCCCATCACAGACGCGGTTTGATAGAAAATATTAAAGGAATTTTACAGTTATTTATAAAATAGAAACAACTTACCGTATCAAAAAATTCTGTGAATTTTGAGAAATAGTACCACCAACAAGCATGTACCATCTGAAAACATTACAAAAAAAGTCAGTATTTTGAGGAAATAAAAATTACTGTAGGATTCATCTATTTGTCAGTTACATTTATCACATACGAACGATTTTAAGAGTTAAAGGAGGGAGAAAGAGAAAGAGAGAAAAAAATTGCAAAGAATAGTTAATGTTTTATAACTTCAGTTATTTTTTTATACTTAATTTTTTTTGTACGGCAATTTATCTCGTTTAGGATGAATAATTTAAAAACTAGAATATAAGGCTTAATTTTATTAACCATTTAAACTACAATATAATATGAAGCAGTTATATATTTTTTTCTATACGACAGGGGTCTTTTCATTTACATAAAAATGATTTTCAACAACGAACTTGTGAACTTGAAATAGTTTTCAAAGATTTAATAACATTTCATAAATGAAACGACTCCTGAAAATATGTGAGGGTTACGTGACGATAAGTATATGTACAATTTCTAGTTATTACGGCCATGACTATGATCGTCGATGATGCGGAATGTCAGGGAGCTAACAGGTAAAGTAAAATCGATTTCCTCAATTTCTTAAGGTTGAGTCGCAACAAATAATGCCACGATCATTTGCTTTGTGTCAATTATCAAGAATTACATTTTAATAACTCATGAGGTATATTTTTAATTGTAATTAGAAATCAATTTTAATAACAAAATGTTATGAATGTTGGCATTAACACAATAGGAGATATGGGCGCTTTTTTTTTTTCAAAAAATTAATTATTAATTATTTCAAATAATTAGGAAATCATTTTTGAAATGAATACAGTTACAATTTTAATTAGGAGTAAGTCTTTTGACTTTACATTTAATTTCTGTAAGGATACAATAAGATAAATGAAACCGCACCATAGTCAGCTAATGTGGTAGGTATGTAAATTTAATTGATGGTTGGAATGTGAATGAAAACTTGCGTTATTAAAATGAATGAGCACGATAGTTAGTATAAATATCTGATATGAAAATGATTAGATCGAGGGGCAAGGTCAAAGTATTTGGTGGACGCAACAGAAACTAAAGGAAAACTGATCAAATTTGAGACCACGTGCAAGTCAGGAGTACATTAGCTCCTTATATGTTATTCAATCATATTAAGAAGTAGTATACGAGCATGCAGTCCACCTAATGTTAAGTAGCTGCTGCAGCCCATATATGATTCTTTGATCAAACATGTGTTTATTGCTACGTTTACTCGTTGTTACTTTCGCAAGATATGCTGTGAATTGAGGAGAGCGATCGGAAGGAACAAGTTTGGGGAAGAGAATCGTGATAGGCAGAAGCCCTACAGGGTCGGAGAGTGTAATAACGGAACAAGAGATAATTCACCCTCATCGTTTGTGGATGTTTGGAGTGGTCGACCGGCTGACAGTGAAAGTTATACCTGCCTGTGAACCAGCCCGCCGCCCCGATCTGAAACAATATGCCGACACCTGGCCCTGTGTTATTTGTATATTTGCGTCGCGCTTATCGCCACATGCCGATATATATATTTTTCTGGTTAATCACCTCGTACCAGCTACTTGGCGTTTATATAAATTTACAGCGTCAGGGCCGACGCGTACGGTCAAGCGTAGGCTGGATGGCTGAGATGTTCTCCAGCGATGCGTCGGCCCCAACCAATGTTAGTATTTTACATCAACTACGTATTTTACATCTAAATATTGCTAATATTAAGCAATAAATTATTGTTTATAAATACCATTTTTGCCTGTAAACTAAACTATAAACAAAGGTATCCTGAAAATAATAACATGATCAATGTCTATATACAGTGATTGTTAGTTTAGTTTCGGCTGAGTTCCCCTCTTTGGTGTATGGTTGACACCTATATGTCACTTACTCTATTTGCTATAGGATTGTCAGTGTAGTCCACAGGTTGGCATCGAAAGCTGTAATGATTCAGCCAGCCTCCCATCAAGCTCTGGGCATATTATTTTAAATCATTATACAAAAAGATATGTTAACAACTAATCATAATTTTGAAAATTAATCAGACACATTACAAGCAATCAATGTGTAAATGGCACAAATTTTTAGTAACAAATTAATAAGAAAACATTATTTGGCATCACAATAGTGTGATATGTAAGACAGTTTTAATAATATTTATTATTTTCTAGTGATTTTTACATGAAGAACAAACTTAATAGATGTTCAAATATCATATTTAATAAAATAATCGGTATATACTCAGTAATACTAAGAGTATATTATTTATGTACTTTGTATAGATAAAAATAATATTAATTTTAGTCTGATACAAACATCAAATAGTATGTTTTATAAGAGTGCACTACAATATGAGTTATAAGGTGTGAAAAATGTGTTGTACTGTGTTTAGAAACTCCTCGTAGTGTTAAAAATGCAGTGTTTGTATACCTACATATAATAAAATTTCTGGACAAAGTATGAGAGAGGGAAGTTACATTTAATAGTCCATACCCTTTGGTGGATTTTTGTTGACCATGAACAAAAAAGTTATAACATATAAATGTGTAATTAAAAAAAATACTACTATGAAAATTTATAGAATTATATATCATAGAATAGCACAATCCTTCGTAATAAATTAAAATCTCAGATTTTATCATTTAATTCAGCTTTTTTTTAAAAAATATTTATTGACATCTTCATCACTAAGGATAAATTGTTTTTTTCTACTGCTCACTCCATAACACACTAATACAGTAAATCCATTTTATTACACATGTATAATTAGTCTTGCTATAATTACTGTTACAAACAAAAAAACAATAGTATTATATTTTAACTTGGAGCTTTTTCTTGTGAATATTAATTGTTTCTGCTTTTTGGCATTTCATCGTTAAATAACCTAGAAAATATGAAGATGAAAATGATATGGTAATCAGAACTGTATTGCTGTGACAGTGTTTCAGTAAGTATGAGGCTAGATGATTTTTAAATCTATTGGGCTATTGATGATTAAATAAAGATTGGTAGAATTAAACATCTTCCTTGTGATTGAAAAATATCTTGCTGTAACGTACCTGGAATACTTAAAATTTACATACATTTGGAAAAAATCCTAATAATTTTTTTGGAAAAAAAAAGAACTTCAATATTCAGAATCATTTTAAAAAATTACAAGAATATTGTTAAATACTCATAACATTGTGTGAATATGTTTATATACAATTAGTCGAAATAATAATGACAACAATGAGTTTTATTTTATAGAGCAAGTAGGTTTCATGAATACACATAAAAATTATGTAATCCTTCTATTATCATACTATGGGAACACATTTCGTAAGAGGGCCAACATATAATGTTTTCTACTATTATACTTATGCCAGTTTACTATATCAATTGACGTTAAAATGGAAAGTCTCTTACCTCATAGAATAACCATGCGCTAAATATTACTTGTAAAAAGTTGTATACTATTAACACATTTTTTAATTCATATGGTTTTCTATTGGCCATAAATCTGGGACCTAAAACCTGAAACAGACATCACATATCAGTGAGAAAATCAGTTGACATTTGTATCTAATAATAATGGTGAGTTAGGTGGCGGCTATAAATAGAAAACTCTTCAAAGGGATTCCATGTAGAATTAGGACAAGATGTAAGTTGTTTAAATTATTATACAACATAATACATGTATTGTATTGTTATTTTTAAATTACACTATGAATGTTACAATACAATTACATTACAATATGAACATTTTTTTAAATGTTTTCAAACTTTTTTCTTATAATTACAATAGTACACAATTGATAGATTTGTTGAGTTGATAGATTGACATTTAAAATATCATTATAATAATGTTTTCAAACAAGTCACTAATTTGAAACACTATAAAAGATATGAACTATGTATATAGATGATATTATTTTACCCCAATGAATATTATTATAATTAAGTTCTTATT
The DNA here is from genome assembly GCA_018247075.1 of Hasora chromus. Classification (NCBI taxonomy): domain Eukaryota; kingdom Metazoa; phylum Arthropoda; class Insecta; order Lepidoptera; family Hesperiidae; genus Hasora; species Hasora chromus. The sequence goes on along the minus strand of DWFC01000058.1, from coordinate 9,937 downwards.
CTGATGTCTGGTCTTTTTGTCATAAAATAAAATATAATAAAAATGTCACATACCTTGACTAGATAGACATAGCTTAGACATATTAATAATGTAGGTAATGGGGAACTCATCAGGAACCATGGATTTGTCCGAGGATCTGTTTTGGATAAAAAAAAAAAATAAACACAATATTCAATTATCTAATACAAACATACAACAAATTAGAGGCTGTATTACCTACTAAACTTTTTCCCATATTATATATTAAGTTATTGCATTGAAAAAAAATAATAATCAATTTTTAATTTGATAAAACTATTTCAGAGTTTCACAAACTCACCTCCATATTTTTCCATAATAACGTGCATATCATTTACATACTGTAATATTAGTGCCATTGTAATGTATCTGGAAATAAAAAAAAAATTAAAATTAAAATATTATTTCATATCGTCAGCACGGTTTTGGGATGAGATAACCAATGATACCAATGTACCTGTTCAGTACTGAGAATGAGAACTGACACAGGAGCTCCCCTCACGGTCAACTCTGCCCTCAGTACGTTATATACATGACACAATAGAAGTTGGTCACATCGCTAAATTAATTTATGTAATCATCAACTGGGTTATGATTTGAGATACTACAACACAGATGGACTTTTTAGTTATTTTTGTACATTTTCACTACACGCCGATACACATAGAAATAGAACACAGATGTTACAGATTATTTTATTTCTGTGTGCACCATAGAGTAAAGTTATATGGGAACTGTACACAGAGAAAATATGTCAAACGCAGGGCTGCCATAATCTAGACATCAGATTGCCTGTATAACGCTCTAATTTTCATTGGTTACTTGCAAACGTATCCTGTAATAATCCCAAAATTGATTCTAAAATGGGTCTTGCTTCTTTAAAAAAAATAAAGAATACCAAATACTTCCTTCATTTTTTTTAACTAAATGTATTTTAGTAAAAATCATCGTTTCTTGTTACGTACTGGAATATAAAGATTTTGTTTCATTACCCGCTTTAACGGCACTTACCACTAAAGTGGCACCGCTGCACTATAGACTAACTTTCTGTCCACACTCCGTTCCGTATTGTCAGGTGATTAAATGACAAATTCACACACATGTCTAAGGGAAGTTGTGGAAGTAACAAGGAAGCGAAATCTCAATATTACATTATCAGTTATTATTACAAGGTTGCTGTTTGTCATTCAATATGGAAATTGAAGTACTGAATGTTAAAAGTAATAGAAAATTAATAAGGAATTTGGAAAAAAAATATACTGCATTAAAATCAAGTAATTCCATAGTTATTAATAAATCATTAATTGGTTAGAAAGTTTAGGAAACTTTATAAAAAAATAAATATGATTGATTCCAACTTACATAAATTTATTCTATTTTCGAGGCAATTTTGAACGTTGACTATACAGCTTCCGTTTAAATATCTGAAATGAAAAGAAAAACATATTTAACTTTCTCTGCTCTTTCAAGGGTTTTTAAAATTGCACGCATGATTATAGATTTCTGTGTCGGTTGAATATAGGATTTCATTAGAGTATCAGAGTAAGATAGTTACGAAGTTTGACTCGAACCTTTCTTACTACTAACATATATCAAGATCCTGACAGTATTAGATACCTACTCGACTGGTTGGAATAAATAAATAATGGAATAAAAAATGTAATTTTAAGATTCGATTTTATATGTTATGGAATAACACACTAGCATGCAGTCCCACTGATAGTAAATGGCTCCTGCTGTACATAACATAACATCTGTGAACAATGATAGAGTTGAGCTCGAACGCCTCGCATCTTGCATAATTTGGCACACCCTTACGTGAAAATAAAGCAATACGAATATTGCCGTTTTACCTACAACAAAAAATAATGTTTGTGTGGTGAAATTCTATAAAAGCACCTATTTCAACATGTTCCAATTTAGCGCCTCTACATTTCAATCTAACAACGGTTCTTATGTTTTACATAACAAATGCATTCAAATAAATTTATAAATATAAATGTCGCAACGTAAAAATCCGACAAAATAAATAGTCGGGTTGTGTCATGCAGTTAATAAAGAAGAAGGAATTACGAGGTGGCTAAGTGATGAATTGAAGAATAACTATTAAAAGTAGCACTTAGTTTTTATGGAACATTTGATACCGATGTTTACGGTGATCGTTTTCTTAATCTGTAGGTCACAATTTGTATAAAATGGCTTTTAAATGACATGTTGTAATTTTGAATTCACTAAAAATGGTTTCATGGCAATTTGTGCATGCGCAGTTATATTCACTTCAGGTGTGTTATCGGAGAATTACCATCTATTCGTGTGGGTCGTAGCCTGGCGGAAGATCAATAGGTGCAAGAGAAGACATATTTAATGACGCAAGTTTAAACTTATATTCTCGTAATATATCACAACGATTGCCCCACACCTGTGACTCTCGACATGACGGGTACAACTATTGCGCGAAATATGAGTTCCACCATAGATTTAATAATTTATGTTTGGTGTGTGCAGTTTGCATCAAACGTTGACACACATTTTTTTTTCATTCATACAATTTGCCACGTAGTATAATAAGTTTTTTTTATATTATCAATGTTCGTAGGGATGAACATGCAGTCCACCAGTACCTAAGAGGCTGCTGAAGAGCTCATAACTGTGGCCAAAATTTAATATAGATGAGATGTAATCGTAATGATGACAATGTAGTGCAAACCCAGCATATTTAGATATTAAAATTCGTTTCGCAGCGGGAGTAGACCCGAGAGACGTTTACTTACAAATAAAACTCTTTTAACAGGGGACTGCGGACTTCAGAATTTGAAATTTAGTTTTATTTCATTTTTAAATTACAATACCTGTCCTACCACCTAAAACATAATAAAATATATTTTCAATTTTTTTGGTCTGACTCCACTTTTGGTGATCATTCATATAATATAAGTGCAATGTTCAGCTTATGCATCGCGGAGTGTACGAGTATAATCAGGTGGGCTGCAAGCTCGTGTGCTATCTCATAACATGAAAAAAAGTTAAGTAAATAGTATTTGTTGTTTCAAAAAAACGTTTTACTTCGGTTTTACATTCCACTCTCACGGGACTGGACGGACTATCTTAACAATCTGCTTACTGACAAGCAGATGAGGTTAAACTCCTAAAAAGCAATTGATAATGTATTCTTATATTTATCTACATGTTTTTGTTGAAGACAAATATTACTAGTTCAAAAGTTAATGTTACCACGGAAGTTGTTTATAAATAGTTTTTGCTTGCAAATTCGTGTTTCGCCTTAAAAATCGTTTTTCAATCAAAATTTCGAGTGAGGGCTTGATTTTTTTAAAAACAAACATTAATGTCAAAGAGTTATGCCTAAATAAAACGTCCACACGTTAAACGCTTATGTACACAAAGATAACCCACACCGGTACTCCCCGAAAAAGTTGATTCCAAGGAAAGGAACGCCTAAGTAATTTTATTCAAAAATGACATTTTTCCTCAACCATCAGATGGGATGTAGCTGGTGACTAGATGAATCCTAAAAAATCTTTTGTCGCTTCTCGCTATATCCACGGGCCAAAGCAGCCCCTGTCCCACTGATACATTTTTTTATTCCAGACTATAATGGGAGTTAAAAAAAAACATATTCAACCTGAAATAATTCTGTCATGCCAACGCACGCACGTAACGCACCACATTAATAAAAACTTTTGAAATCGCGAAAAGAGTCAAGTCTACTATTACTTTAGTAAAAACATGTACGAGTATGTGTTGTACTCGTATATGTACAATACTTCATGATTTATTTATAATAAAATATCAAAAATTATTCAATTCAAATTTATACTTTTTTGAAATTTAATCGAATAGATTAGAGCAGAGAGGTTGTAAATTTTGATAACAGTTTTAATCAGGTCCACTATTTTTGTCGGCGTATTTTGTTGAAGCAGCGCGATTTAACAGCCGATAATGACAATGGTTGGATGGTTCATACGTATAACAGTAGGGTTTATCTGCTGTCACTTGCTTAAAAAAAAACATTACTATCACGATATGTATTACCTATAGTCGGCCTATATAAAATGTATTACCTATACTATCTATTTATAGGCCACATTTTTTTTGTTTTTTATTTATGTCCAGAATATACGGATGATTTGGTTCTTATTTTGTTGTATTGGAATTATTTTTGTTAGTTAACTTGATAAAATACTGACCACAGGCTATACTAAAAAGCATCACAGTAGTAGACTAGTAGACGTCGCTGTGCGTTGTTTCCTGAGTTTCGAGGAATCTCGATCGTCAATGCCGTGCAATTATTTTATAATTACTATGGCAAAACGGGACATACCTGTATTGTCGCTTTGTGATGTGCATTTTTATTGCCATTGTTGTCATTGTAGCTTACAATATAAATAGGTATATATATGAAATAAAAAATATCTTAGAGACTTTTTCGTAAACTTGGATTCTAATTTACGACATAGACCAAGTCGTCAGTAAAAATATGCCACGAATAACTCCATTCTTTCGATCTTTCGAGATTATCACACGGTTACCTATACTATGTACCTATTTCGTTACGATTTGGGAAATGAAAACTCAGCATTGGACATAGCGTTGAGTGTTTTTCATTAGTAATGAGTACGTAAAAAAAAGGAAGGTTAAATGAAGATTTTGCTCCCTAGAAAGGGTTACTAGCGAAACATTGCATTGATTCATCGGACGAACTTGAATGAACTGATTACTAAGGACTTGTTAATAAGATGTATTTCTCAACTCAATGCCATTGTCGGTTGATTTTACTGGTACTATTAACTACATGCTTTAAAATTGCTAGCATTGAGGTGCTTCTAAAAGAGGTGACCTCACCTGGGGCTGGCATGATATATTATATTTTGCATAAAAAACGCTTGTTATTTCCTAGTACTTATCAAAGATGTGTGGTGTATCATAATGTTATGAACATACCTGGGGTCATAGGGTAATTGAAATAAATAAGAATATTCATTAAATAGAGGCCCGTTTACGATTTGTATAATACGTATGAAATTAACAATGATTAATATATATAAGGAGAGATACTTAATTATATTTTTCTTAGGTACGGAAGCCATAAAACAATAAAAACACGTCTTAGCAATTGACCGTAGAGTAGATAGAATTAAAGGGCAAAGTCTTCAATGGTAAACCTCATCTGACGTTGATTGTAAAACAGTGATGAATTTATTTTATCACAAGGAAATAAGAACTGAGTAAACAAATGTACCTTTTAAATAATTTAAACACTATAAATATACAGGGTTACATGGTAAGTTGACTTAGATCCTTTAAGAGTTTATATTTTTCTTAATTTCTGACTAATTAGACTATGAGATATCGGATCTCAAACTTAACGGATTTCAAGTTATTGGACTTATAAGTTTTTTATAAAAATTGACGATTTCATGTCTGTTGTTCCATTTTTCTTGGTTTTATGCCTATAATTTTTGTTTGCTATTTTTGTGAAGTAAATAAGTTGCTTTATTGAGAACACTAAACACTAAATAATAGGTAACTGAATCAACTGGGCCGCAGTAGAAGAGAGAAAATTTAAAATTAGAAATCAAAAAAAAGATTAATCTTTCTTGTATATAAAGAAAAAAGTCTATGACAGTTTTCTGCAGATTTTTTTTAAATATCTACGCAATATATCAAACAAGGTTTAACAAGCTAGGATATTATTGGCATTTTTAGAAAAAAACATCGCAGGAAAAAGCTTTTAAATTGTACTATTCGTAAATATGTAATCTTATGCCACTTTTCACTACAGCAATTTTTAAGCCTTTTCTTTTTTAATTTGCCACAATCTTGACATCATTGGCTTTGTTTCAGTCTTCCTCAAGTGTTTCGTCACCAATGTGCGAGAAATGTATCTTTCTTCGGCAGCTCTCAGAAGATTTACGTTTAAGAACTCCTTTCATTACATTTTCTATGTTTTTCTCGATCCAATTCCCTCGATTTTTGGTCTTCTCTTTGAACTAACCGTTTGGATGACGATATGGCTATATTGTCATCTAAACAAACTAGAAAGGACTAAGGACGGAATCCAGTATACACGCTTTCATAACCGTACGCAAAGATAGTCGACCTCTATTTATTGCACGTATCTAAATAAATTAAAAAAAATTAAAATAAGCCTTTATTGCTGTTGGTTATTTTTATACATTTGATGACTTGCTTGGTTCCAAAACAAAAGCTTTGTTGAAGTCAACAAATGCTATTTAGTAGGTTTTGTTATACTCATAGTATTTTTATGACTTGTTAAAAAACTGCTGCGGAAACCTACTTGCTCCTTAGGTTGATACTTATCAAGTGTATATGTAATACTAGATAGAAGTACATTGGAAAAGATTTTGTAAATATTCGATATTAAGCTTATCGGTCTATAGTTGTTGATATCCCCTTTCTTATTATAAATAAATATTATAATTTTTATCAATTTGTCCCTTATACAGCACCGGTAATTTTTACATGTTTATGTACCTACCTGGGCTCTACCCTTTACTTTCAGCGATGGAGCGTTTAGATTTGTTCAGTTCTTTTGTTTACAATTCATTTTGTTGTTCTTAAATAATAACATAACGCCAATTTTGTTTGAACTCTCAAAGACTTATGGGCACAAGTGTATATAAATTGTTAATTTTTGGGTGATGTGAGTTATGATTGTAGCGTCCTAAATTACTTATACATATATGTCGCACTCTTAATAATAAAGTGCCCTAGCTCTAAAATGAAATTTTGACTTTTTGTGATAAAACGGCGTAAATGACTTAATTAACTAATCAAACTTTCAATAGATATTATATCAATTATTTCATTACACCATGTTCATTTACGTACTTTACTTTAATATTAATAAAAACAAAGAAATGTACTCAAGCCTAAATTTTGGACGTCATTTCCGGAAAATTGATATTTTGTAACTTAGTAATTTTTATTTTTGAACGTATCGCTCCCTCAACTTACTATATTTTATCTGTATTTTCAGTGTAACGGCACTATAACCGTTTCAGACGTTGCACTCCACTTTAATCATGTTCATCAAATCATGTTGTTTCTAACACTATATAAATAATTACGGAATTTAACACGTAGCTGCTCCAATAACTGCGACTCTGTAACTAGATTTTCTTGCTTATCTATTGGTAGACAAAAATTTATCTTCACATTTTGCTATAGTAGTACTTGATTTTATATATTAAGTCTTACTTTATGTAGTTACTGGTTTTATCGGTGAGAGATAAGATCTCCCAAAACTACGTACGTGCCTGAACAAAGTATAGCGTTAGATTATGTGAAGAGATTCGTTTTTTCACGTCCTGCTTGTCAGCGCGAAGTGAATCATGTTATTCGTCCAATATTTTTATCTCCCTTTCTGTGAATTACTTATAAAATTAGTAATCGATTATCACGCATAAGATATCATGAACTTGATTGATTAATTTGTTTATAAACATTAGAATAATGTTGGTCAGACCAATTAACATGAACAGAGACTATCTATTTTTCAACGATTACTATTAAATAATTTAATTGCTTTATCGTATAAATAATCAGATATTAATGTGTTTTTTTACTGTTAACCCTTTAATTATCCTTTGGGGTGAAGGTTATACAGGATAGTTCTACACATTGTTCTCTGCTGCGACTTGATACAGTCAGAAAGTTCAATCAAAAAATCAGATTCCTCAATCTAATCGTTTTTAATCTTTAAATCTTCCTGAAATATTTTAGGACCAAAATCATCCAATTTGGTATATCTCTCAAAAGCTGTTATACTGACTTATTTAATTTGTAAAAATTAAAAAGGAGTATGAAGTTCGCCGTGTCAGCTAGTTTTATTTATTGTATACCTGTACCTATCTGTCGTTTTATTTATATTTTCGATGGGACGTCGCTTAGTAATATGGATGGAGTTTTATATCTGCAATACCTATATTTGGAAAGCACACTTTGTCGTAGTGGAGGTGTCTGATCGAAGTTATCACGTGGCTTACTCACTGATAAAGTGATATCATTTGGTGTAGTTGCTCTGTAAGTGGGTTATGACGTAACAAGAATGCGTATATGTTGCAATGCCCGCCAACTTAGCGCGAGAACACTAACTGGCGATCGAGGGAGGCTGCTCGCGTTACACAAATATCAGAGGATGCTCTATGAAAATGTAAATGTAACACTATCAGGCTTTGTTATTGTCGTTAGGTAGAGTAATCGGCTAAGTGGGTCATTGGCTGCACGTCATGTTACGTAATGTGGAACGGTACCGTCGCCACTCGTGGTTTGCTGCACAAGACACGCTTTTCTCTAGCGAGGGACATTTTAAACACTATAAAACGTTAAAACAAACCAGTTTTTAAGTTTTACACTTATTGCACATCCATGTGAAAATATTACCTACTTCAATTGCAGAAACATCTTATATATTAAGCTGGTGTTAACCAGCTTAGTCCGTTTAAAGGAAATAACTGTGCAACTGCACATCAAACAACTGGTTAAAATAATCCCATTTTTTTACATCTAGAGAATATATTATTTAGTTGTAAAATTCCATGCGATTTTTCTAAATTTATACTGAAGACAAACGGCAATAATGAGCGGCATTGTATATTATTTAAAATAAAATAATATATTTTTTATGCCTGTGGTATACAATTATAAGAAACGAGTTCAAGTGACAAGTTTTATCGCTTTACATTAAAATATAATTGATATATATGTTGATACGATGAGGTCTGTATGCTTTCTTATACCCGTTATCATCACATCGCCTATCAAAATTTATGATAGATGTAGAATAAAATTGTGTCACGTCGGGAATGTTTAAAACTGACTTTTACTGATAAAAAAATTATCATGACAACATGTAATTTCATATTTAAGAGATACTGTTAAAGTTTAATTCATATTAGAAATATGAAAGAATATAACAATGTATTTTTAAACTTTTCCTCTTAAAATCTTAAGGTACGTAATATGACATACGATTTGGATTGTATTTATCAGGCATTATGTTTCTGAAATATGAGCACATAAATACATATTACCTTTGCGAGCACCCTATAATTTTTATACAATATATTTTTCTTATAAGTATGTATGTAATATTTATGCTTTAAAAGTAGATTCAACAAGAAATAAACATCTTTGTACAAATTTATCACATGACTTTGCTCAAAGTCCCACCTGTGTTTACGGTAATTAAAATTTAAGCGTTTTTGCCATAAAATATTCCGATTATATCTCAGATCAGGTTTATGAACACATAAAATACTTAAATGTTATATGCATAACACAAGTTGCTGTGTGAAACTAAACAGATTATTACATTGAAAAAAAATATATTTAGATACATGAATTTGTTTTAGTTACACGCTATTTGATTTAATAGTTTTTTTTTCATTTGATATGTGATATCAGGGCAATGTACAAAAATATGTATACTAATATTTTTTATACTCTCTCAAACAAGGAAAACATAATTAACATACATTAATATTGTACATAAAAATGTCTAGTACAAAGTATCATGGTCGAACGAGGAAGGACATGCAGACTCGCCTCGGGTCTCTCCCGACGGACCTCACACTCAACAAACAATCCTTCGACAACACTTCATTAAGAATGAATAGTGAAGTTTATGTTAAAATTATTATAATATCCCGATATTATAATTATATTATACCCAATATTTCCTGTTTCTTTCGTTTGATTTACTGAACTGTAGTTAATTGTATTGTAAATAGTATTGTAGGCGTAATGTTATTTTAGTGTAAAATGGGATAATGTTCAGAACGTTGAAAATAATAAAAATAAATTGACAGTTACTGTGTTATGTGTTTTTTGTTACGTATAGCTTAAAACCGAATCTGAGCAGAAATAGTAGAGCCTT
>DWFC01000057.1:0-14950 GCA_018247075.1 Hasora chromus | reverse complement strand
TCAAATTATGATATTTATGTAAAACTGAATTGTAAATAATCATAATTGATGCAATAAATAATTTGTATTTGTATTTGATGAAATGCATGCAAACGTTCACCATAACATTCATAGCCTTTTGGAATTGGTCTACTAACTGAACCAATGCTTTCTTCGCAATAGAGACTTTCTGCACCCTGACTGTGTCGCAGTAGCTGCTCGCTTCAGTCGCTCTTTCTAGAGTCACGTAGTTGTCACCATATGCTATCCAACCTTTTTTAACTGCGAACTCAATTGCGAACAAGATTCTCGTCTCGACTGTGGCATTCCATTTTTTGCCTGGTTCCCCTGAAATATATTGCTTCTCTGATATCTGATAAGAAGCATCTAAAGAATTGTTCAATTAAGCCAATATCAATTAAGTCTTAATGAAGGAAACTTAGTTGAAAGCGAGATCTATGACACATCATATTCATAAAAAGTAACATAAAAAGTCAAAAATTCATATTTAGTGTTAAGTAAATGCCTAACATAAAAAACTGCACAGTTTGAAGCGAGCTCTTGAAACGTTCAAATACGTCGAAGTAGAAACTTATTGATAAAAAGTAAAGAAGGAATCCTCTAGATGGTTTCATGGAAACTTTGCAGTTAAAAGTTAGAATGTTACGAAGTTAGTATTTACCTACAAGCCGAACTGCATTGAGGCTCTTCTTTCAAGAGACTCAAGTTGTAGGTAATGTTTTAGTACAATATTGAAATCCATTTCAAACTTTTGATTACTTTAAATTTCGTATCACTTATGAAGAAGATCTATAGTTTTTCTTAAGTTATAGAAAAGGGACTGAATATATGTAACTTTTATTAATTAAGGAGAAGCAATGTCATGTTACTAGGTTTGCTAAATATGATTCTTATTCAAAATTTTACAGTACTAGATTTAACAACAACACAAGCCGTTTCGATGTTTATAGTTAAGGATGCGCCGTTCTTCTTGTATAGAAGTATTATTGAATAAATTTACAACTTTACGTTGTAAGGCAAAAAATAAAATAATTATCGATTTGTTACGTCGTGATCTATGACCCATTTTTGTATAAAAAACAGTAGATCCAATCAATACTTTCAATAAATACCTTTTTTAATATTATGTATGTAATATTTAATATTATAGTTCCCGGCGTAAAACATCGATACTGATCTTAGTTTTTGACTAAAAATATAAAATTGTGGATTAATTCAATAAAAGCGTTTGTATTGCAATCCCGGCGACTAGCGCAACCTTAAGTATGAGCAAATAAAATAATACAGATAATGTACTAACCGGTGTAAATAAGTGGCACGATGCTTCTACAAATAGACAGTAATCTGGTGACTCGAGTGTTAGAGCTGATGGTAATAATGATGCAAGAAGGTCTCATCAAGTGCAGTGCCTTGACAGTTTTTCCTGTTACGGTCGGAATGACGATCAATGTAGCGTTGGTTTGGTTCGCCATTGCAGCACTTGACATTACTGCTGCTTCAGCAGCGTTGACGGGTATCTTGGGCTAAATATGCATTAAATATTTGTTATAAAGTATGTGATACGTTTGTAATATTTCTGAGTGACAGGACAAGGATCAGTATCATCATCAATCTAAACGTTGGGCGCCTCAATCACAGCGGGTTCATTTAAGAAACTTCATTTGAAATTATCAGAAAATTGAAAAACCTTCTAACAAATTGATATTCCTAAATTTAAATATGAATGAATTTTAAGTTTTTTAATCTTATAGTCTGATAGAATAGGTATTGGAGTCAAAATTAAATTTCTTATAAGCGATGGTTCTCAGGGTTACCTCTTCTACAATTCGCCAGAAGTCCGCTTTGCTTGAAAGAAGCGGTTCAAGTGTGATACACAACTTGTTCATAGCGTTTAGGACACTCAAAATGAACTCAACATCGAAGCAATCTTTGAGGATAAAACCGCTGACGCCGTCAAGTAGAGCATTGGTAACATCGGACACTTCATTGTCATCGAACTGTCCGTGTGATAATGCATTTTGGAACACACCACCTGATATATAAAAGGGTTTTCCAGCCTGTGGAGAAACGTCAATTATGTCCTGCATACGTTGGCTATCACACGCTATAGAAAACTCAGCGGAGCTAACATTGCTAATCTATTATGTATCATAAAATTATTACATACAAATAAAATCGAAGCGTCTGGATTTTGCTACTTTGAAATATAACTAGGATTGGTGGTACCGACCCAGTCGAAAAAAAAATTAACACACACCAAATGACAGAATTAGTATATTAAAATTGTCTTGACTCTGTAATTGAACTCGTGACTTCACGTTTCACAAACGGCTCCTCACTGACAGCCATACAGGCAGTGTTGCTCGCTGGATGGTGATTAGAAGAGCTTAAATTTAAACTTCATCACTGATATTACGTAAAGTTCTTAAAATTTCGTAATCATAAGACAACTTTTACTTAAATCTGTAATCTTAATTGTCTACCTCATATAAACATTTAAAAGTGCCCGACAATAAAAAGCGAGGATTAAAATATAATTATTTGCCTTCGACAACATTTATTTTAAATTTCCTTCCTACGCAGCAATAATGCTCGAAAATGATTTATTCGTCAATATCCGCTTAATAATTACCTGCCGACATTTCGCTCCGATCCATTTCTGGATCCGTGACAGCAGATACCGTTGCGCAGCTTCAATTTCATACGGCAGATATTCTCTTGACAGTATTATTCCGTCAGATTCCTAAATGCGAGAGCGAATAATTCTATTAATTCGAAGCAACGGCGTTGCAGTCGTAATTGAATATTAATTATTTCGTGTTAAATTACAGCAAAAAAAGAGAAAATTTGATAATAACCCTTGAGAATCGGCAATATAATGAGCTTTAATATTCTAAATTATTTAATGCTGCCTGCATTCTCATGTATGTGTGGTACGTATAAAAGTATATAATAAATATTTTAATTTTAATTGTAGTCTAAGAAATGATTGTAACAACGATAAATTTTCATGATTCCCATAAATTCTATATCCGAATTGGATTCAAAGAAGTTAAGTGTCTATAAAAAACAGTGTCCATCCGGTTCAAAAATTAATCACATCAATTCTAATGTCTGTTTAAATATAGTTATGCACAAAAGCTAGTAGTAGTTTTTATTTTCATACAAAATGTATTTAGTGTGTCCATTAGCGTGTACAGTATGGGTACACGTCGTTAAATCCTTCTACAGTATAGAACGGATAGAGTAGTGAAATCTACACGATTACCCTTGTGTAGCATGTACTCCGAAAAGCGTTCTAACACATGTAATAATGTTAAGGGTTAAAATAATTATATACTTATATAAAGTGTAAAAAGTATAAGTGTATTGCTAAAATGCTAAAAAACTAATTTCAAACATTTCAATGATATTAAAAATAGATTGACACGATATTATGGATGATAAAATTACTGACAGAAAGATAGTATTTAATATGTGCGTATGAAATGATGAGAATTTGAATGCATGATGCCTTAAAGGATGATAAAAAAAGATGAAAAAAGGAAAAAATCTATTGAAATTTATTTTCGTTTTATACTCTGTATAAAGTTTGACATAAATAATAGAGGAAGTAGGTACGTGTATTTTTCAAAAAATAAAACTGTGGATTACGTTCTCGTTATCTACCTGTATGATTTCTTCTAAATTGTCCAGTCCTTCTTGAGTGCATATCCCGCTTATTAGTAAAGGTCGCTTTATTTTCTTGCCTATGAACTGTTTAGCTTTTTTTAACGTATCTATATGCCTTACATAGTTTATAATTACCATGTCCACCTAAAATTAACCATAAATTCGTTTAGGAACAACACAGTCATAAACTTTTGGTATACAACCTGTGTGAAATATAACGTGTGATAGTATTTTCTCATTTCTTTTCTTTTTTTTCTTTTCATTTTCTCATTGAATTTCAATTATACTTATTTAATAGTAGTAGCTACTTTCCAAATTTTTCTATTTGTATGACGGCATGCTTTCGCTTTGTGTAATGCTATATCATTTTCTTTATATCATAGTAATACCCTATAGAAATTATTTTTTAATTACTAAATTCAACCCTTACTTGGTATTCAAGGGCAAATCTTAATATTTCCAAATCTTTCTTTGTCATATAAGGTCTTGAGTGTTTCACACATCTGGTGCACACATTGCATACATTGGACAATTTACCACTTTTAGTAACAACACACTTGATTTTTTTATCGTCAATCACTCGTAAGCATTTGAGGATAATTTCATCTGCATCTATGGATATTTCAGTACCGGCCTTCACGTCACTTGTTAAGAAATTGTTGTCCACAAATATATTACGTTCGTTGCATTTGTTATATTGTGATACATTGCAGGTTAATATAACCTCTGTTCCCTCTTCAAGAGTAACATATGCTTTCTCCTAAAACAAAATATAATTAGATGGGGAACTCAGTTAAAGTAAAATTTTAAGTTTTAGGGTTTACATTCCTTTGAATAAGTACTACAAAAATATAAGACTTTTGTGCGCAAAGTATCTGTATTCTAATTTTCTATCAACTCTATTTATAAAGGTTGTCCTTCGTTAAAATGCACAAACGGAAATAGGAGAAACAAGTAAAAACAAGGAAATAGGTAAAAAAAAAATAGAAAAAAATTGCAATTAGCCTACAAATGTTTGAATCCTATAACTGAAGTAAGGGTCGATCGTGGATCTTGAAAATTACTTACAGTTTCAAGTACTCCAGTTTTAACGATACAGGTCTTTAGTTCAATGCAAGTAGCAACTGGCCATTCATCCACGCCGTACTTTTCGCAGCAGGCGCGCGCCGCTTTGTCCACCTTGCCGAGAAGACGGATCTTGTCCCCTTTCGTGCTAAAGGACATTTTGAACTTGGCCGCGTTCATCCCCACTTCGAGCATTTTTTGAATATCCACTGGCGTTATCTGGGTATCAGCTGTTTTGAGTGACGGCCATTGATTAGGTAAAATGAAGTGAGACGGGAAGGATCGAACCCATCATCATCCATCCATCCATAAGCCTGTGTGAGTCCACTGCTGGACAAACCTGGCCTCTCCTAATTTGCGCCACTCCGACCGATTCTGAGCCATAAGAATCCAGCGGTTGCCCGCTGTCTTCTTTAGGTCATCGCTCCATCTTGTCGGGGGGCGTTCTACGCTCCGTTTACCGAGACGTGGTCGCCACACCAGGACCTTACGTCCCAGCGGTTATCGGTCCGGCGGACGATATGACTTGCCCATTGCCACTTCAACTTACAGATTTTCAGAGCTATGTCGGTAACCTTCGTTCGCCTACGGATATCTTCGTTGCGTACATGATCGCGGGAAGGAAATACCGAGCATAGCTCTTTCCGTCGCTCATTAAGCGACTCTGAGTTTCTTCATAAGGCCCGCCGTGAAGGACCACGTCTCGGCTCCATATGTCATAACTGGCAACACACAACTCTCGAAAACCTTCGACTTCAGGCATTGAGGTATATTGAACGAGAAGATGTAACGTAAATCCCGAACGCTGCCCAGCCGAGTTGGATTCTTTGAGTGAGCTTTTTCTCGAAGTTGGACTTACCCATCTAACTACTACTACTTGTCCCAGAATTGTCTACGTGTGCCAAATGTACTCGTCAACAACTTCGAGAGAAGCGCCATCAACAACAAACGGTACGGGTGCAACATTGACATTCGTCATGATCGATTCCATCAGTCCTACGATTATGCAGACAGTAAAGGTCTTCTTTTTTTGTACAATTGCTCATATGCATCACATGCATACCTGATGATAGATGTGCCCGCGCCCAAGAGTTTTTTAAATATTATTGTTTTATTAATAAACTAGTTTTTTTTTCGTTAAATTGTTTTGTACATCTTCCATATACCTATGAAAGGTACATTACCCTATATAAATACGACTATCCAGGTGCAAACTGTATTGTCAATATCATGTGAACATGAACATTTGTTTAACTTCTTACTGCGACATTGATGGTTAGAAAATAACTAATTGTGTTTGTCCAGTGCAAATGTTCATAAACTAAGTAAATACAATGCAACAAGTATTGATCTTGAATCATAGTAAACTGCAAGTACCTATTCGCGCATAAGTATTAGATGTTCTTGAACAAAACGTCATCATGGAGTCTTAATTTAAAAATCCTGTCGTGGAATTAGTAAATAAAAAGATTATTGAATATGTCTTAGATATGACCATTAACTACATGCATGTATCATTCACAACTATATTTCCCGCAAGTTTGGGC
Organism: Hasora chromus; assembly: GCA_018247075.1. Classification (NCBI taxonomy): domain Eukaryota; kingdom Metazoa; phylum Arthropoda; class Insecta; order Lepidoptera; family Hesperiidae; genus Hasora; species Hasora chromus. Next base: position 8,666 of record DWFC01000057.1, on the reverse strand, counting down.
AGCGAGGAAGAAATATAAAAGTTCTTCAGACACTTTTTACTGAAGAAGAGCATTGGGTAAAGTTATTACTATATTTTAACTTGTTTCATGGAAAATCGTTTAGCTATTTTAATACCATTAGCATGTCATATTAATCTCGGATGTAGAAGCACCGCCACACCTGTATTTCTTCCTGTCAGTAATTTGATACCTCTCTTATCTTTTATAACTAATGTGATTGAGAAAATTACATTTATTGGCTAACCTTTGCCTAACCTGTCGGAAAAAACAAGCGTTATGTGTGTACACAGTGCTGTACAAGAAGCAGTTTTTAAAATTGTTTTACATTTTTTGTTCTTACTCTGTCAATGACATATTGTAAGTAGTTATGTTGTTAATATGTTACAATTGAAAAAGAATACAACTTTTGTTTTATCCATTTATCCACTGACCTGACTAAGAGGATCTCGTAACTGAAAACAGGTTTCAAAGTTGATTTAAACAGTCTGTGAAAGCTTTCGATTGTGGATAGCTTTACCTTGACACATGAAATACAAAATCGTGCTGATTTTTCTTGATTTGACCTCTGTACCTTAGTCAGTGATGAACCTATCTGTCGCTGTAAAATCTTTTCATGTTTGAAAATTAATTCGATGGTAGAACTTGTTCAATAAGAACATCACCACCACATAGTTACTTGTACTGTCCGATGTCGCTATCGAGATTGGAAAGTTAACTTTAATTAATCATTAATTTCCTTCTTTTCTGTGTTGGTTTCATTGGCTCGGGCAGATTAAAGAACGCATGTCTGATAGCTGAGGTCAAGGTTCGCTTCCAGAGTGAAGCGCGAAGTGAAATTTATGATCGCTTGCCCTATGTAAAATGGAGTACCTCTTATTGTGAAATGTATAATATGGTTTTAAATTTTTACTTGCTTAAGTAACGGCGGTTATAAGTTGAAATATCTACCATGGTCTTGTAATGACCAAGAGCATTAGAGTTTAGACCTTTTTTAACAATTCTGATTTCTTTTTCTCTTTCTATCTCAGTTGCATTTTTTGACAACAGATAATAAACAATTGGGTACACTACCCAATGTTATATAAGATTTTTTAGGTCAGAATACGCCAATTTCTCATCATAGCATCTTTACTATAAAAATAAAGATTTTGCATATTTAAGCGAGCAGCAGCATATTAAGCAGGAATGCCAAGTTCATTTTTTAATTCCACGTGGACCAAGAGGCCGGCTATAAGTATAATAGTTGCCTATACTATTTTAATCCGCACCATAAGTTTGTTGCTAAGATTTAATAAATGTACTCGTGTACCATAAAAAAGCCAAAAACTTTACGTTGACTCACTTTGCCAGCAAAAAAAAAATGTTGACAGTGACCTTTCCCTGATACTCATTTCAGAATATCGAAGTGCAATTGCAGTCTCAAAACATAAATTACATTAATAAATATATCAGAATCGGTCAGTATATTATATCATACGTTGTAGCCATCATTGATGCAACCATTAATAAACCTGTCACTTCTTAGTTTTAATTGACTGCGCAAGAGTTGGGTGGTTTTAATTATTTAGGATGCGCCATTTCCAAATATTTTCAACAATAAAAAAGAGGAAAAAAACTATTCCATTTCCTTTTTCAACAAATCCTTTGGTAATAACTAGTACGTAAAAAATAATTTGCCATTGAGTCCAACAATACCAATTAGGACCTTGCCACCGGGCCTGCGCCTAAAAAGAAATTCAAATTACCATTTGATTTTGGCGACACTTCGTTTGTAACGGTACGACGGCGGCACTTTGATACAAAGTAACTGTAACATTTACATTTTATGCTTGTATCTTACCGTTTACAATGTTCACTTTTCTCTCAAGTTACTTACCCGTATTTAACATAATAAACGTATCTCCAGGAATCGAGGCGTTTGATCTTAGGAGTAGCATCAACAGAATAGCACCGCATTTATGCTTGATCTGTTCTCTAAAGTTATAGGCTGCAGTAACCATTTACTATCATGTGGAGTGCTGGCTGGCGTGCTAATTCATAATATAAAAAACAAAAATCTATGATTCACGATTAGGTCCGCTTGCGGCATTGTTGTTCGTCGTTGCATTGTGGTTATAATATGATTCAGATGTCTCTGAAGCTTTGCTTATAAAGCTATACCATAGCATGCATGTAATAGCTTCAAAACGTCAACGGCATACTCGTTAATTACTTCATTGTCAAGAACACTGTTTACGATGCGGTGGAAATTCAATTTTGATACTATAATAGTTACAAACTCCCGCTGACTCCATTAATGGAAAATCTTCCGGAATATTCTATCATATAAATTATTATCTGAAGAACAGAATACAAGAGTACTGAAAATATTTGTAACCATCGAAACAAAATAGAAAGCAACAGGGAAGCCAATTACTATCGTTTCATGTTTCCTCCGTGATGCAAAAATAACATCTTCCTATTGTGTATACTATAATTTACTACTTCGCTACTTTCTCGTCGCGAAATCACATTTGTGTCCGGGGTTAGTTCAGATTTATTCACTGCAAATAGAATAAGCCCTTTACCGCCTACGAAGACAGAATTCTGTGACATCGTGGGTCGATTTCACTCATCCACTCAGATACTTTTCCGCAAAAGCTGTTGACATTTAAAATGTAATGTAATAATAAACAATGAAAATAAGGAACGCGTGGGTATGACAAAATGAAATTGACGACGGTGCCATAGCGTGTTGCGCAATTAGCCCACTAATCTCTTGTCTCTGTCACCTCAAAGGGATACGTATTTAAGCTTTTGTGTGCTGGGATATGGAAAATGGAAATTGTAACCTGGAAACTAAAACAGTGTTACCAACTTGCTTTACGAAATCTCTTTAAAATCTGCGTTAGTAAACATTCAGTGCGTCTACCGATTTTTTTTGTTGCAGATTATGAAACTTCTTCTTCTTCGGGTGCATTTTTGAATGGTCGTTGACATGCATTTCTTAGTTGCAGCTAATTTTTTATTTGCAGTTTATTTTTATGGTATGAACTATAAATAACTAAAGAATACACGTGATACTGACTCAGTACATCTTTAATATTCTTTAATATCTCCCATAAAGTCTTCCTACACGAAATGTATGTTTTAATATTTGTACTCTATCGGTAGTTGGACCAGCGATTGTAAGATTCATCCGGTTCATCAGCAACGGAGGTCTTCAATGTCTCCTTTGGGTATAGTTCCGTGCATTTTTGATCAAACTTTAACATGCATTTCCCAGGTGCAGGGTAGATTGACTAGATTGTTGCAATTGCAATGTTCATTAGGAGTCTAATGTTGAGAGAGAGGTGGTTAGCGGCATCCTAATTAGTTAAGCACGAATGTTTAAACAATGATGTGCTGCTTGGAATTTATTTATATTTTAACTAGCTACAACTCGTGTCTTTGTCCGCGTGCAATGATAAAAATTACAAAAGGGCTCCTCACAAAGTTTAATTTGTTACCTGTTTGCGGAAAAGTACCTTCAAATTCGTTCTAGCCTTTCGGAGATTACCAAAACCCAAAAATGATTAATACTACTTTACTTCGTTGTGCACAAAAAGTAAAAACCAGTGAGTTGCGAGTACTTAGGAATAGAATAACAACAAGGAATCTCAGAATTAATGTAGCCCGTTAATTTCAACGACTCCGGTGTCTAACTACGATGCAATCAGAGCCAACAACGTTGGACGGTGAAAATAAATGTTTTTAATGACTTAATAAAACTGTAGATAAAGGAGACAAATTAATGGAGGACGCTTGTAAGTCAGTGAATCGGGAATCTACTCTAACTTTAGATTCAGTGTATCATGTACTTATTTGTTGTGATTTTGTGTATCTAGTATTATTATTCTTTTATTTTTTAATGAAATAGTAAACCCTTGATGGTTAGTGACTGTACAGTCCATGACCTTTTTGACCAAGATCGATCGCATAGATACGTTGCTATTGATATAATATAGAAGCTTGAACGTTTCATCTTCTGCATTGGTTATAATACGCTTAAACCAACATTATTTAAGAATACTAGTGTTTTACGCCTCAAATAAGCAGGTATGCGGATAGTACCGTATCAAATATGCAAATTTTACTACCACTAAATTATATTCTTTTTGGATTCTTGCGATACAACAGGGGATGCTTAAATAGATTGGAGTATATTAAAGGGATCAGTATCATAAATATCACAAGCGAAGGGGAACTCCAATTAACACACATACTGTTAAATACGTTCGTCCTTGGCGCAAATGAAATATCTACGATAGTTATTGTTCATGATATCACGTAGCGGGAACATATTTAGTGTGCAGGTCTAGACTGTCATACTACTGTATATTTCAGTTGCGGAGGTCGAGATTTTCTCAAGTCACTTGTAGCTTTATAGCATTTTTACTAGTTTATGAGCTCTGCCTGTGCATCTTCCGTGACATGGTAGTTTAGATTGCACATACATAAAGTCACAAGTTTATTCTCTGCAAAGTGAGGCAGATATATATAAATTGCCCCAACGACGTTTAGTTAATGAATCTTTACTGTATCAACTTTCCTTTCCTAATTATTATTATAATTAGGCAGATGTAAAATTATGTTTCATGTTGAGAGCAAGGTAGAGCTAGATTTTGTACAAAAATATATGATGCAAAAATATTTTTTAAATCACAAAGCGTCGTCCCAACAATGGTCTAAATGAAAGCTTCGATCAAAAGTCTTTTTTAATTATCAACGGTAAGGCCAATACTACGTAATCAAAAGGTCTAACAGGGTACAGAGACAGGGACTTTGTTTGTAACGCAGTTTTAATAAAAGAATTTATTATTATTGCTTGCTGCAGAACTGAAGCCAGGTTAATGAATAGTTATACTACTTTGAATTAATATTTTAGCATTATGGCGACGGACGTATCGTATATGAATTTCGGAAACATGATATAGCAGATGTTGCTTAAACAATATAGAGTTCATGGCATGCAATTGCACTATTAGAATATGATGTTTTGCTTTAAAGCAGCGGCGTTAGAATGAGTGTTTCGGTGTAAGCAGGCATAATATGCAGAAAATAAAGCATTAATTTCATCCGTGAGGGTGACATACAACCTGTGATTGGTCCTGGTCAATTATTTTATGATCTACGATAGCCACTTACCATCAGGTGAATTTCAGACTCGTGTGCTGCATTTGAATATTAAAAAGAACATATGAGATTGAAACCTATCTATGCGTGCTTTAAGTTAACAGTAGCATAGAAATATAAACCTTTCATGAAAAAATAAACCAAGTTTCTCCGAAGAGGAATATCCACCCGCTCCAATTGCATTAGCAGGAGCACCGTAATGAAGTTCGAACCTGCACGCCCCGGGCGATCAGTGTTTCCAGCACGCGGCATTCTAGCTTCTTCATGTCTTACATGTACATCGATTAGTTCTTACATCTATCATAATAGTTTCACTTTTTTGTATATTTATTTCCAACACATCCAAAACCTAACATAACAAAATGTATGATTCGTTGGAACATCCAATCATCCCATCCATCCACCCTCCCAATCACTCCCTCCACCGACTTCCTCCATCAGTTTGTTGTCGAGGGATTATCGTCTACGCTACACTGCTGGATAGGCCTCTTCTAATGCAAGGGGGAGATTTGCCATAGTCACCGCGCTTGGCCGTGCGTATTGGTGACCGCAGTAGGGTAGTAATGTAGCATAGTGATGCTGCTGCTCATCTCCTAGTAGAATTAGCCTTTAGTCGCCTCTTACGACACCCACAGGTTGTCTTGGGGTAGCGCTATTCTAAATCCGGCTTTACACGGACAATATTCCGACACCTAATAAAAAGGATAGGAATAGCTTTACAAAAAGTCACCAAAATCATACCTTACTTCACACAAGCTACAATTTCTGATTATGAACTTTTTTATTTAGGTAATATCCAAAATATGAATTCACACAACCCTCCATGTAAACATAAAATACAAATTAGTCCAAAGTGAAATATCTAGCTGCTCCAATTGCATTAATGGGAGCAACGTAATTAAGTTGGAAACGCTGCACGCCTCGGGCGATCAGTTTCCACACGACAATCCAGCTCTTGGTAAAGTACATCAGTTTTATCTTGTAGTTATATTTGGCTCGCAAATAGACTTTTCTACAATCAAAACAGGATTTTTACCAAATTCCCATCTAGCTATGTATGTAAATCGTCTGTGTAGCGCCGGATTTAGAATAGTGCTACCCTGACTCCACCTGCGGGAAGAAGACTTACTAGGAGGCGACTAAAGGATAAATCTACCAGGAGACGGGCAGTAGCATCTTTCTGTTCTGCATTACCACCCTACAGCGGTTATCAACACGTAACGCCAAGTGCGGTGACTAAGGCATAATTCCCCCTTTATTAGGGGAGGCCTTTGTCAAGCAGTGTACATCAAAAGGCTGATGGATAAAGTATGCACATGAAGTTGGTTAAATTTCCATAATGCCTTTGACGTTTTGTACTAAAGGTGTTAGTGTCTTTTATACTTTTTCATTCAACGCTGGCCCATTGCTACCTCTCACAAGGCACGCCAGGCGACCATAACCTTCGCTCACAGCTCATACTAAACTTTTCCCAAACACATCTACTTTGTATAGATATTATATAAGCACAAATAACGACGAATAATTGAACGAATACTTCGCTACGATCTTTAGATAAAATTGAAAAAGACAATCAAACTGTAGAAATAGAGCTTGAGTAGACCAATTGTTACTTAAGTATCTTTTGCACTGCTATTCTTTTTACTTTGACCCTTATTTTAAGAACATTAAGATTCACTACAATCTCTAAAATTGTAAAGGCTTGCAAACTAATTTTGCACAGTCGTATTCAGCTTGACGTCTTCGAGTTTATAGAAAATACATTTATCGGTTAGTTTTCTTAAAGCGGCAATTTTATTTGCTTATTGAATAGTGCCGCTTAGAAAATTTCAATCGTGGTAATGGTTTGAGAAACAGCATTCGTATTTATTGATTGCAACATTGAAAACATCAATAAAAAGATTTGCTTGAGACAATTTGATTATGAATTGCTTCACGCTGAATTTATTATATAATTTTGAGTCACGTTTGGATAAATGAAATACATGTGCATACTTGCATAGGTAAATTTTATTTCGTATGTCTATTTCTTATTTCGTTTTTGGGACATTTTGCAATAATTTTGTTTACTTTCTATATTCGACTCGTTATAATGCGGTATATCGTACAGTATGGTATGTACTCGTAAAGGGTATCCACGTATCATATATAATTGTTAACCCTGAACATGTATAGACAGGTACTCTTTTGAAAAAGCGAAGTATTTTTATATAACTAGTCCTGGGAATACCTCGGTAGAAAGTTCACTGCGCAGGTTGCACGTGCCCGCTCAAACTATGCTGTGTCTCTATAGTTTCAGTTGAAAGACAATATAGTTGGAAACGGGGGAGAAGCAGGAATGTAATAAACACCACATATGTAACGTTTGTGAAACGCAATCTCAGTATTCGAGTGAAATATCCCTAAGGTATATCTTCAGTTATTGTTAAGAATGAAAAAATGTGCTGGAAAAATCACTTAATTATAGAAGTTGTTTTTATGCATGCATGCATGTTCCTTTTAACGTAAATTTCAATTAAATGTAATAATTAAAATATTCCGGGTCACTTTAAGTCTCTTGCAAACCCTTTGTTAACAAAATACTATATATTAAATGTCAAAGATCATAGAACTAATTAAAATATAAAGCATACAGTCTGTTCAATATTTACAGTCGAGTCACGCAAATACTTATGCAAAATTATTGACATGGTCAATCACATCCGAGCAACATATGTGACGCTGCATATAGTATAGTTCTACCTGAACATAATCAGTGCATTATTATTATACACCACATACCTAATGAAATTATTTATTTTATAATGTAACAAACATCACGTTGCGCAAATAGCTAGTGTTATAGAAAAGGACATTGTTATTAGGATTCACTCTTGATCTGGTTATCAGAATACATCAAATACAACAAGTTCAGTAGATTCAATTCGAATAAGAATAACTTTTTTTGAGTAAATATGGAGTGCTTCGCCAGGAAGATTTCCCTAACTCCATTTCCCATTTTCCTCCTTGATCCTATTATGTAATACATACATGATATTACGCATAATAAAGACAAATCAAGTCTCGTCCAATCTAGCTTGACGTTTCGCTTAACTCTCCGACATTGTTCTACTTTGACATTTGACTAGTTTAACCCGTGATGTAAATCGAATTAAGGCAACTAACATGTGATAAACAAACAACAGAGGCCTACAAACATGTAGGGTAATATCTCCATTGTCTGCATCGTTCACGTACGCCAACCATGTTAACAGATCATGGCAAGGCCAGGTCGCTGCATCCATAGTGTCAGTGTAAATACATTATTTTATAGCTTGATAGGAAATCTAAATATATTAGTGCAGCGTACAGCAAAGCACATGTAGAGTGCAAATTGCAACTGGCAATAAATTTAACGCACGCAGAGAGGCCTATTCCGATCCTGAGACTCTTGTGTCATGGGTACGTATATGATTATATTATACATTTCACCCGAGATTTAACATTTGATCAAGTTATTAACTTCAGTAACG
>DWFC01000056.1:0-14985 GCA_018247075.1 Hasora chromus | reverse complement strand
CAATATATTATTTTTTTACATAAGGCCTAACCTATTATTGCCTGTTTCCTGTTGATTGAACGGTTTCTTATCAATAATAGTATGATACTCACCCTCTCTGCGCAAGTCTCTTTTCTGCACTCGATAATTTCTTTTCTTTCCTATCGACCAACAAAGATTCATGCTGAAATGGTTCCTTGCTTAGTAACTTTCCATGCAATGTTATAATTCCTTGCATTAATATGTCTATGTATTTATCCTTGTGCTCTGATAAATCTTTAGGCTCAGATTCCTGAAAAGCAATTGATAAATAATGTAATCTAATTATTAAAGGTAAACATTTTTAAAGTAAATATATCCAATAATTACAGAAAGATATGTATCTACAAAGAACATAAAGTTAATAAAATCAGATTAATATTATTCTTGCATCGTGCAGCTAGTCATTTTGAGAACGAATTTTGAGAAGAACAAATAATAGTCAATTTTACCTTTTCATCATTATCAAAGCAAAGATTTGTAATTTCTTTCATGGACAGCACAGCATCGGGATTACACTCATCCACCACCCGGTCCGCCATGCCCTGCTTGTTTATTTGCCGATCATAGATCTTTTTCTCGAGGCACCAGTCCATTACAAAACGATATACGAAGCATGGCTTTCTCTGACCGTATCTAAAAGTAACTTACATTTTAGTCATTAAGTCTATAATAAATTGGTATTATTTTAGTTTACATAGATTATTTGTTTTCTACTGGCTAGTTTTCTGTGGCTACTGCAGCCCATGACATCTACTGTCGTGGGTTGATTGCAGATGCGGTCCTACCTCTGAGAACAAAGTTCGAACGCCTCGTGTTTTGCATATTGTGGGTAACACGCCCTTACACCGAAACACAGTAGCGCGGACACTACTATTTCACTGCACAACTAGGTGTGACGGTGGTAACGACCCAGTCGAACATGAAAGTTCTACCACCCGTCAAATAAGTAGCATTTCTTCATTAAATCATGAAATTCAGTTTAATTCAAAGTTCTTTACAAATTTAGTAGCAGATAGTACATTTCCATTTGACTTTTTATAACAATAAAAAAAATCTATGCCTCAATAATATCTATACCTGTAGACTCGACATACAGCCTGCGTGTCGTGACAAGGATTCCAACTGGCGTCAAAAACAATAACTCTATTAGCGCCAACAAGGTTGATACCGAGTGAACCAGCTCGAGTTGATACAAGGAACAAGTATATGTTTGGATTAGCGTTGAATTCATTAATTAACTTTTCACGTTCTAAAGCGTGTGTGGAACCATCGAGACCTAAAAGAAACATTAACAACAACTATTTAATATATCAATATTCAATTAAAATTTCAATATTTCTTTAACACTTTAACGCAAACACACAAAAACACAAAGCTTCTGAAATACTTTTTCAACTTATAAACCGATTTTATTAATACTAATGTACTTACGGTAATAGGATGTATTTCTTTCCCAAACACGATTTGTACCAGGTATATAGTTCCTTTCTAGAAAATCTTCAATGAGATTCAACGTGAACAAACTCTGACTGAAAAGTAAAAGTCTGTCTCCTAGTTTTATACTTTCATTTAGTATATAAAAGAACAATTCCATCTTAGCGGAATTTTCTATAATTCCTGGAATGTAATCCTTGAGTAACTCAGTAGCCCAGTCGTACGTCATTTCTTCTGCCCTTTTGGCTAATGCCATTTCCTCGCCCTTGTTAAGCTTTTCTTCTTTCTCACTCTCCTCTGATTCAGATTCATTTTCCTTTGAATTCTTTCGATCCTTCCTCCCTTTCGCTTTTAGTTTCGGTTTTTGTTTCGACTTATCCTTAGTTTTACTGTCTTTGGGTCTGCCTCTTCTTTTACCCTGCTTAGAAATCTCTTGTTCTGTCTCAGAATCATCCGGCGCCTTTGTATCAGTTTTCTTGTTTATCGTATGAGAGTTATCTATTTTAGCTGTTGCCATATGATCGAATGCATTATTGACATGATTAATTGGTTTATTTTCGTCTTTTACAATTTTCTTAGTATCTAAATCTTCAATCTTAACTTCGCCGTCTGATTCAGTTTTTGTTTCCATTTTTTCCTCGGCTTTTAATTTATCTATTTCAGTCTTTAATGTTTCCGTTATAGGCCACGGTGGGATAGGGCTTCCAGAATTAGCACTACCTAATGGTGGTTTTGTTTCAATAGGTGAATTGAAATTACTATACTGACAAATGCCAGTTCCTGATGTTTCAGGGTAAAAAGACGACCCAGGCTGTTGATAATTGAAAGTCGCACTGTTGTATGATAAATCACGAGGATTTTTAGGTACGTTTGGATCACATTTCTTTTCAACTGATTGATAATTTGGATCTATATTAGCGTCTGGTTTAACAGGCTGATTTGTAAGATTACTAGTTTGTGATTGATTAGCATAATCGGAATAATTTTGTGTAGAATTTCCGAACTGGTTAAATGCGGGCGGAGGGTTGTTCGCAAAGGTACCACTACTTCCCGGATATTGCGGGTAGGTTTGATTTGAATAACCTTGAGATGGCTGATTACTCGGATACTGGGAAGAGGCAGGTGCATTCTGATTGTATTCAACATAATTCTGAGTATTATGATATGGCGGTCTTTGACTACTGCCGTAGTTATTCTGAATAGACGAATTGAAGGGTTGCAGTGAGTTTCCAGGGAACACTTGATCATTTTGCGATGTATTAAAAGTTGATGAATACTGCTGAGAATTATTATAAGTTTCGGAGGGATTGTTCTTGATTAAGTCTGAAGATGATTCATTATTTGGATATGTTTGTGGATTGCTCCTAAAATCTGCCTGTGGCTGATTATTTGCATATTGTTGAGAATTTTCTGTAAATTCAGAAGTTTGTCTCCCCTGATATTGTTGTGGAGTATTTCTAAACTCAGAGCCTCCTAGGTTATTAGGAAAGTGGCTTTGGTCAATTCTTGAATCTGAGAGTGTTTGATTACTTGGAAATTGTTGCGAATTAGTCCTGAGGTCAGACGCAAGAGGATCAACGAATTGTTGCGAACTACCTTGGAGATCTGATGATTGTGGATTATTCGTAAAATGGTGTGGATTTTCCCTAAAATCTTGGTTTTGGTTATTTGGGTATTGTTGAGGATTACCTCTTAAATCTGACGTAGGTGGATTATTCGCATATAGTTGTTGATTTCCTCTGACATCTGAATGTGACTGATTGTTGGCATATGGTGGCTGATTGGCTTTAATTTCGGGAGCGACGTGAGTATTTCCATATTGTTGCTGATTTGATCTCACATCAGGCGACGGTTGACTATTTGGATATTCTTGGGAACTGGTTCTTAAATCCGAAGGAGTATTATTCGCGTATGCTTGAGGATTGCTCCGGAAGTCGACAGGACCTTGATTATTCGCGTACTGCTGAAGATTACCTCTTATGTCTGGAGACTGTTGATTACTAGTATATTGCTGAGAATTTCCTCTTAAATCTGGACGTGGCTGATTACTTGGATATTGCTGTGGATTTCTCCTTAAATCTGCAGTTGGCTGATTACTATCACACTGCTGTGGATTGTTTCTAAAGTCTGTAGGTTGATTAACTGGATATGACTGCGGATTATTTCTTAATTCTGGTGGTGGTTGACTATTCCCAAATTGTTGTGGATTCATCCTGGCATTCGAAGAAGTGTCATTATTTGGAAATTGCTGTGAAGTGCCTCTAAAATCAGGCGGTGGTGGATTATTTCCATACTGTTGTGGATTATTATAATATTCTGGGTTACTGTAATAACTACCACCTCCCCAGTAATTCTGGCTGTAACCTTGATTATTCTCTGGATTGCTAGGAGGGTATTGATTTTGGTAGTTGTTCCCGTGGGGTTGTTGTTGCGAATAATATGAGTTATCATATTGCTGGTTGAATCCTTGATTAGGTGGATAGTACCCCGTTCCAGAACCCTGATAGGGTGGATATGGAGGATAAGGTCTATTGGTTTGATCAGACCTGTACATGTTTGCTTGAGGACCGTAGGGGCCATTTGGGGGGAATGGAGCATTGCCAAAAGCACGAGGATCGGGTTGAGGTGCCCTTGGCCCACTGGCGTTAGGTGGTATTGTTGCCGCTGGTTTTTTCGTTGAGCCCTAGGAAATAATATGTGTATTTTTATATTTGTTTAAGAAAATAGAGTGTTTTTTTATTTTACAATTTTTTTTATAATAATCCTTACCCTGGGCTTGCCAGGTTTTCGTCCCGGCGTTTTGCTCGTTCTCGGGCGGCCCGATTTAGTAACACCACCTATTTCCTCCAGATCTAAATCCTCCTCAATAGCAGCATTCACTTCACTGCGTTTTCTCAGAAAGTTGTACAAAACATCTGGATGATTCCAAATCTAGAAAATAAATATTATAAATGAATTAGCAAGCCAAGACGTAACAAGCTATATTTTACGTTGATGGTAAAACATACTTTACAACAAATGGCAAACGCCTTCAGCGGATTGGGAACTGAAGTTGAGCGCACAACTTCGTTCATGAATCTGTCGTACAATTTGCGCTGCAAGGGCGTCATGCGTACTAGAAGAACGTATTCTTCTTTCTGTGGCAACGTCGATTGGAGTACTGCATGAGATCGTCTGTTCATGAAAATGTTATTTTAGAAGCTATATATATATATTAAAATACGTATTAGAAAAAAAAACACATTACTTCAACAGTGGCTGCCAAGGAAGAGAGAAAGAAGATTACATTAGGATTCACTCATTCCTTTTAAAATAGACAGATTATAAATATATAATATTATTAAATTGAATAACCATACACATACTACACAATATTGCCAATAGATGACATTACTGGTTTTTTTGCATTAGACTATAAATTAAAACAATATGACTATACCAATTAGTTCACATAATATTGAGTGCCTTCAAACTAACCTTTGTACGAAACCCACTAACAAAGAATGCAGGACGTGAGCACGGTATCTCATGAGTCTAATATCTTGCGGCGTCGAGTCTATACACTGGCCGTTTTGTATTGGCCTTTCAAACATGTTACAAAACTCTGTTTTGCTGCCGAGGTAATTTGGACGAACAAAATCCACCATGCACCAATATTCAAGTAAGTTATTCTGTAGAGGATAACCTATAGAATAAACAGAATTCTATTATTATATTATATTATATTATTATTATTATTAGAATATTACAAAATGCTGAAAGGAGTCTCGGGGGCGTTTTTGACGGAAACTAAATATGCATCATTAGATTTTAGAAAAAATCATTTTCCTAGCTGAGAATCGAACCTGTTGTTTAAAAAAAACACTCTGTATTATGCACCAGTGATAGCGTTTCTAATAAGGACAACACTTAACATGGCTAGACCATAGACTAAATAACTTAATATCGTATTAGAAATATTGTTACTGACGCGTTGTAAAATTTCCATGTTCCACTGAGTCGGTAGCACCGTTATCTATATCCTCAGGAATAGCGTCACATCTACGATCAATTTTTTAGAAGATATAAATAGTATACATACCAGTAAGAACTATTCTTCGCTTGGTCCGCATTTGTTTCAAAGCATAAGATATATTCGAGTGGGAGTTTTTAATCCGATGTCCTTCGTCACAGATTACGAGATCGGGACCAGGGCGGACCAGAGCTTCATACATATCTGTAAGGGGAGATAAACAAAATTATAAATAAACATATCCACTATAATTAGATCATATATTTTTTACATTCGCCCGGTACCATTGGATTGAGTTTGATCCTTATAATACATTAAAACGGGGTCTCTACAGGCTTGTATCGAAACGAGTACTGCTCCTTTATGAAATATATAGTCACTAGCGGCTCGTCCCGGCTTCGCACGGGTACACATAAAATATAGCCTATGTTACTCATTATTGTAGCATTATAAAGGTGAAATAATTATCGAAATCCGTCCAGTACTTTCTGAGTTTATTCATAACAAACATACTTACATAAATACAAATCTTTCCACTTTATAATTATATAGATTTTTATTATATTTATTATTATATAGATTTGGCAATCAAAACTGCATTTTACAAGGTTTTATTTCACCCTTTTTTTCAAAACACAGTTTTGCAAATACTGCTGCTTCACGCTAAACAATGATTATTGGGTTTTATATAATTTCGAGTTCGAGTTTTCCTTACCATCCAATAACTTTTTATCTTCGTCATTTGGTACATCCTCTTTTTTATCATCCTTCAAGTCTGCATCAAGTCTACCTAATGCATCTCCATCGTCTTTTTCTGTTTTAATATCTTCTGGCCGTTTAATATCTGATCCCTGAAACAAATATGCGAACCAAATCTTAATTTTTTTCACAACTTGGCCCTTACAATTTTAAACATGATTTAATTATTTATATATAATATTATCATTTATAGCTTCCGATGTGCAGCAAATTATGGCAATTATATGTATCCAAGGGAGTTTACTTGCTGCATAATTTGTATGATAAATAAGAATAAGAGTCAATTAAAAAAATAGAGACCCAAAAAAATATAAATAATAAATAACTATACCTGGGTATCATCGTTGTCAGCTTTATCAATTTTCTTCTCCTCTCTTTCCTTTTCTTTTTCAGCTTCAAGCTTAGCATTCTTTTTCTTACGCGGCTTTTTATCTTTCTTCATACATAATAACCTATACAACTCATACCCTATCATCAGAACACCTCCAGTTGATTTCCAGTCCTAAAAATTTGAATACCTCACTACAAATAAATCCTGTAAAAATACTTTTCAGGATTGTTTACCCTAAGAGGTCGGCAATTTGAATATTACAGACGTTTTGGATAAATATATAAAAAAGTATATGTCAACAAATAAAAAAAAATTATATTATTAAGTGATACGAAATCTTTGATACAGTTTTAAAAAATATTTATCCAAAATCGGTATACATTCTTTATTTCAAATTTAAAATATTTATTTTCATTGTGAAGTACTAAAACTACACTTAATGAACGGCTTTGCCCCTTTCATTTTTATATGACGTAGGTAAAATCGATGATTAAGTTACCTTAACTACTTTGGCACGCATTTGTAAAGTCTTATGGCTGTCATTTAGCACGTAGATTGGAAAAGTTCTAGACCTAACTTCCCCATGGACAGCTAAGGGACTATTTGTGGGATCTACCGGGAGCCACATATTAAACTCGGCAACCTGAAAGAAATTTACTTTTTTAAGTATATGAAGAAAATATACATTTAAAATCACAATGGTTACAATGAAAATGACAGGTTGCGAGCCACAAAGGTACAAATGACATAAAAATAAAATAAAAATATGTGGACCAAAACATTGGCCACTTAACTTGTTTTGATTTTTTTTATAGGTGCCACTAATACGCCTGTGGTTTTCAACCTATCATATATCAGTTTCAATCATTTTATTCCAAAATGTGCTTACCCAATTCTGAAGAGTATTTATGGGCATTATACACAACACAGTCTTGGAATTCGTGTGTCGTAAAAATATATCACAGAAACATACAATTTGTAATGTTTTCCCCAGGCCCATGGAATGTGCTAATATGCACCCAAATCCTGTTGATGTTGAAAACCGTTCTACAGATTCAATAATGTTATCAAACAGGAATCTAACACCACCAATCTGAAATCAATGAAGGATAACATTAAGAATACGAACATTACAAATATCATTTGCATTCTGTAGATGAAATCCATTGATAATGTAAAAGAAAACATAGAATTATTCCACCAGCAGATTGTATTGCTAATAAGGGTCCATTCTAAAAAGACTTGGAATTTGGCGACCTCCGTGACGCAATCGGTGATGGGTTGATCTATGAAAAATGGGGTCGCGAGTTTGATTCCCACAGAGACTAATTGTCTAATTTGTTTCGTATCTGGAAATTTGACAGGTGGTAGAACTATCATGTACGACTGGGTCGGTACCACCGTAAAAACTGGTTGTGCCATGAAATAGTAATGCTCCGACTACTGCGTTTTGATGCAAGGATGTGATAGAATATCTTGAAGACGGGTCGTTCGAACTTCGTCCTCAGGGGTAGTATCTGTGCATCTGTGCAACCACAGAACAAGATCACAGATGTCATGGGCTGCAGTAGTTTTACCTCATAACTTAAAAAAGTAATATTTTAAACCAGAGTAAATACATCGTAATTCCAGTAATACAAAATACTAGTAATACAAAGCTGCCTCTTAAAATTTTCTCATTGTCCATGTAAAAATAAATATATTACATGAAGGAATATATTACATGGAAAATCTAGAAAACTTTACAATACCTGATGTGGCTTTATAACTCTAGCTATCTGTGGTGCCAGGAATATGTCCTCCTCACTTTCAGGGTGTCCAATATTTATTAACACACGACCTTGTTCATCTGGAGTATTATAAGCATCATTTACATGAAGACCTGAAAACAATAAATCAGTAGAATCAATATCTTGTATTCGAAACAGAAATAAAAGCAAATATGCTACTATCATATTCAATAGTATCAAGTGGAATATAGTATTGATCAGCCAGTAAAAAACTCAAGCCATAAATAAACTAACTTAAACAGTTAACATGTAATCTAAACAGGTGGAGAAGTATTTAGTAAACTGAGCATCTGCTCATTGTTTAGAACGGGACTTCCCACCCAGGGGGGCACGCCTCCCCTGAGGAGCGTAGAGAAATTAAAGAGAGGGGCGTAATAGGTACGTTTACATTTCCGAAAAAGATTTAACCGATAGGTAAATTAACCTTTCCGAATTGCCATTATATTTTATTTTCGTTGAAACTTGGAGGGCATGAAAAAATTACTTTTTGTACATGGAGGCTCAGGAATATAAAGGTTGGGAAACCCTGGTTTACAAAATACCTGAATTATTGGGATCCTCTTCTGCCTCAGGACTAGGTGGGACTTCAGAATCAGAGAGCATTATGCAATCATCAGAGTCAGAAGATGACGAAGATGATTCTTCACCGCTACTGCTGTCTACAATCTCAACTACCTGCAAACATGTTTCATAAGCTAAATCTCTTGTATCTATGCACTACTAAGATACATTTTATTATACATTTTCATAGAGCCTCGCTGATATGGTTTTATTTATTACCCATTATAAATAGAACTTAGGTACTTAAAAACAACATTGTTTACTTCATACCACATAATAATATTATGTAATAACTGTTGGTAAACTACGTAATTTGTTTCTAAACTAGCCAATGTACACATAAAATCACAATCAATACACATAATTTCTTAAATAATCAGATGAATCACAGTTTTAGGTAACTCCAACTTTTAAACTACTATGAAACAAGTTATTTTCTTAATATAGATAGGAAATACAGAAAAACGATATACAGGAATAAAACGAAAGCAAACCTCCTTCTTGTCTTTAAGGGCTGACGGTCCAGGTTTCATAACCTTAGTCATTTCTACTTGACCTTGCTTCATTGAAGCCTTTTTAGCATCCCCCGATGGCAATTTAACTAATACTGTGTTTGGTAAACTGCAATCATATTGTTATTATTACTTAGCATTCCCAAATAACAAACCAAAATTTTAGTTTTTTTAGTTCCATTTTAAGCAAGTTGAAAAAAAAATAAACAGAGATAACAAATATTAAACTTACTTTAATTTCTGTCCAGTTGAAGATTTTTTTAATATAGATGATCCACCTTGCAACAAGGAAAGTGTTTTCTGGTGAATTTTATTCTGACGATTAATTGCTATTTGTCTTTGTACCTGCAAATTAAAAGTGGATAAAAATTTATTATTGTGATAATACTATAATAATTTCATGTTTATAATAATATTATTTCTTATAACTAATTGGTGCAAGATTACATTATTTGACATACTTCTCTTATAATTCTCTGTTGTTCTTGCACACGTGCCAAACGCTCAGACTCTTGCCTCTGAGCGGTTAATGTGGATGCGTCTAGGTTCTTCTCATCCATTACTTCCCTGATATTTCGCCGCACATTCAATGCATTGGCATTTACAGGCTTCTTCTGAAACATAAAACCAATATCAAAAACACAAATGTTTTAATACTTATAATCATTCGACACAGATATGTTTTAATTGTTTTTATTAATTTTCATTAAAATTAAATATATAAATATCATATTATCATAACAGAAAGGGTATTTTCTAGATCCAATGTTAAAATCATCTAAAAGAAGGTTTTCAATTTAAACTTATCTTGACAAATTTCCCTTAAATAAATATATTGAAAAGCAGATAAGGCGCTGCAAATGAACGTGGATAGGCCATGCTCTCAGGAGAGCAATCATAGACATCTTGAGACGGGCCTTGAATGGACAACACAGGGCAAACAAAAAGTAAGCCATTCCAAGCAGACTTGGTGGCATTCAGTAACAGCGGAAATAAAAGCAATCGGGCTAACCCGGCCCAAAGTACAGCACATATCTAAAGACCAATTGGAAAAGAGAAAAACTGTTGAACCCTTTCCCCACCTAGAGGCCTTAGGACCTTAAGTTATTTAATAGCATTATACTTAATAATAAATGAAAATCAATATATTTTTTATCCTAAGTGTTCCTGAACCATTTATCTGATTGTCATGAAGCTTTGATGGGATGATGTGCGTATGGTAGTGGTGAATTGTAAAAAAATCCATGTGCATGAATCATGAACAGGTCTACCAATAAAACAATAATTTCAAAATAGTTTTAACAATTTAAATTAACATGGATATACTAAATATGTATCATTTTTACACCCTATTCTTAATAAATCAGTCACTATCGTATTTTTTTCTTTTTCCCATTATCAACAAAACAGGCCAGACCAAGTTCATAGTAATAACAACCGAAGCTAGCCTATATGGTTGATGACCTTACTGTGTTATTTATTTGTTTACTTTATGACCTGTATTCACATATTTTCTTTTGATCTAAATTCATTATCTGTGATGATTTTTAAACTAGTTGGCTCTTGGTTTTCATTTTTAGAGTAAAACTTAAGAGTTAGGTTGTTATTTATAAACAATAAGTTTAACTAAAATACATAAAAAATTAGGCTCATGCAATTTTAATTGTAAGTATATATTTGTCAATAGTTCCATGGTTAGTGAGCAATGTGTAACATAATCTTTGCTGTTATGAGATTAGTTTATATTCCTATGAAAAGTAAAGATAATCATAACAAATTGTATATAGTATATAGGTAAACAGCCCTACTCCAAAACCTAATTTACGCATTAAATTGTCATTTTATTTTCAAATTCAATCTAGGCATTGTCTCTGTATCAAAATCTACAAATGATAAATCATTTATGAAAGTATAGCAAACATGTCAAACATGCCAAATCACTGTCATGACAGTTTCTAATTTGCCAGCTATAGTATTACCTATTATTAACCCCATTTGGGGATATTAAACTCAAAGCTCAGCCTTACCTCATCATCAGTTTCCTCTTTCTTTTCCTCATTATCTACACCTTCTTCCTCCTCTCCTTCAGCTTTATCAACAGGTTTCACACTAATCTCATCCATTTCTTTTAATTTCTTGATATCAAAGTCTTGGCTTACATCTTCCTCCTTGATGTTTAATAACTCTTCTTTCTCTGGACACAACTCACTCTCCTCTACCTCTGCTATTTCAACATTTTTGGACAGATCCAAGTCACCTTCATTAATAATGTCACTGATTGAAAGAGTCTGAGGCGTCTGTGGTGGTGCTGGTGGTTCTGGTGGTTCAGGTGCTGGTGTAGGTGGTGGTGCACTACTCTCAGGTTCAGGTGGTGATTCCAAAGGTTCTGCAGCCGATGGCGATGGCTGTTTTCCTTGTACAATGTCCCCAGTCTTTGGGTCAATGTAACTTTCATTCTCTTCATTCAACTCTTGCACTGCACTGGGATTAACAACAAACTCCCCCTCCTCTGACAGCCCGTCGCTGTCAGAGTTACTGTCCTCACTAGAAAACTCACTTAACTCTAATATGTTATTACCGACTAAACTGCGAATGGATATACCAGTGTCCTTTTTTAGTTTCTTAGTGAAGTCGTGGAAGTTTTTGACGGCCTCCATTTTCCTCTTGTGGCTCATGCGTGGCGGGCGAGCAGGCGCCCGCTTGCGGGAGTTGGCGGCCGCGGCCTGGGCGAAGTGGGCGCGCTGGATCCTCGCGATCGTGTCATCGTCATCCTCGCTGTCCCACACCTCGTCATCGCTGTCTTTCTCTTGGGCTCTGCTTTTTCTTTTACGCCGAGATGAGCTCTTCCCGCCGGACATTAAAGAATCACTCATTGTTAATTTGGTACTCCGCAAGTCTCTAAATTAACTCGGGTTCATAATCACTACTTGTCTTCAGTCATTACGTTTATGACGGCCTTTAACGAAGCAGCACCTAAAATACACACCAGCATACCAGTTATCGTCATACAAACTGTTTATTTACGGTGTAAATTAGAAAAAAAATCATTTTTTGTAATCATTCTTTGTGGGATTTTCACGAGACGCGGCTTTCATTGAGAGGAGAAGGATGCCGGATGACACAAGGAATCGTCTCATTAGGCACTCACTCACGTCGATAAACATTAGGTACCCACTGCAACTTAATTAGACTCGATCATCTGATTCAAATCTAACAATTACTAACTGCAATTAAATTTTAGGAAGCCATTACTTCCGCAATAAATAGCATTCGCCAATATACATATAATTTGTGTATTCGACAAGCGTGTTTACAAAAATTGTTAAACATTTTACAATTCTACACAGCTACAACTCTGGCGATGAAATGTAGTAAGATCTATAATTGCTTGACAATTTCTACGAATGCCAATGCTCATTCTTATCTTAATTTTGGAAGACATCAAACAAAACAAATCCTTGCAACTGGATGTCAATAGAGTAAAAGTTACACCAGCAGTCATTTTATTCAATGGTAACATTATTTATTTCTTCATAATGTTGCCATTTTTAGTCTATATCTATGATAATATCTGGCTTTCCTCATTTTTATGCAAACATTAAACACTCTGTATGCCGAAATCACTAAAATGGTAAAATGTCTTTGAGAAATAAACAACAATACATTTACAGTACAACAGTATTGATTTAATTATTGCTATAGAATGTTATAAAACACTCTTACACTTGTATGTACGTCGTTAAAGTGTACAAACAAAATTAGAGAATCTAGACCATTTTTTATCGGTAAAAAAGGGAAAAAAAATCTATTTTTTTGTATAATATCGCTGATCAAAAATTTATTTTTCTATTAAAAACCGTCTGTGTTAACCTCCTCCTTATAACTTCTTAGTTCTTATTTATTGCGTATATATTTCAGAGAAATAAGGACTGTCATGATATTTACGAATAAATCTTCCATGAATAATACAAAAAGATTAATAAATAAAAACAGTTTTTTTTTAACAATAAAATATGGTCTTGTTTTTCGTATTTTTGTTCGTGCACTTTAACAAAAGACATCTGTATTTTGAAAAAATAATGCAGTACCTAAGCTTATCTATAGTTTTTTTAATTGTTTACTATAAAAAATTTAACACGCAGATTGTAGAAGACTGGAAATTAAAATATTTATTTTTTATATAATTTTAACGTTGCATATTTGGAAATCTTTTGTTCAATTTATATTTAAGATTACATCTTTACCATTTCTATGCCACCCAAAAAGATTAATGGCAATTTTTAATGCATTATTTAATATAGTAATTATATAAATAATTGTTCAAGTATATCGTCTCCAGTAATTACTTGTTGAAGTTGCTTCTAGGTTATGAAACAATTTAGGCAATATTTCTTAAATAATTGTCATTGGCCAAAATATGAAAATTATTTCTACCAAAATAATTAGTAATATAATTGCCCCTCATCTTTCTCTAATTTTCAACAAATCTATAGATCGAGGAATCTTTCTTGATCTTATGAAATTTAGTAAAATAATACCAATTTTCAAATCCGGTGATAAAACTGATGTTGGTAATTACGTAGTCCATAAATAGAAATAGGCAAGCTTGAAATGTTTATTAGTAATATCAAAATTAATATAATATGTATTTCTTGAAGAAATAAGATACCTGTCATCTAAGCACTCGTTAATAATTATTCTCCACAAAAATGTTGCTTCTATTACTAAGATGAAGACCGTAAGTGTTAACATATTCCAAGTCAGATATTTTATTTTTCCTAACATAATATTCATTTATTGCATACTGATTTTATTGTGCCTGAAGTTTGATCGAATGGATGAGGAGTGCGGTTAAAGTAATAATGGACTTTGAGTTAGAAAAAAACAAAATGACGTAGCAAATGGCCACCGCAATTTAAATGCACGTAAGAAGATTTGATGTTTTTGTTGTTTTTTAGTATCGAAAAACAAAGTTACCTTATTTAATGTTACGTGTTTCGAAGGATTATGTAGATAAATGATCTTGAAGTGACGAAACAAAACAAAAGTCTGTTTCCCCTCCAGTATATACAGGAGGTATCAAAATGCAGTGCATATTATTCCATAATATTCTTTTTCGTACAATTGTAAATGTAGTTGTATTTTAATTTCGACCGTAAATACACATTTTATTGTATGTAAAATATAAAATTTTAATAAAATAATTAGATACAAAAATCCTTTCTTTAATAAAAGTTTGTATTTTGTAGAATACAGATTGAGAGCGTGCACAAGAATTGTACGATTTATTTCTTCCAGCTCCTTTTAATCATCGGATATATACAAACTGCAAGCTACTAATCGTATCAGGTTGACATACAGTTGGTTGGGACTATGGAGGTTGAAATAAGGAAGGAAGAATCATCTCTGTAAATAAAAAAGCGGCCAAGTGCGAGTCGGACCCGCCCATGAAGGGTTCCGTAGCAGCAAATAACATAATATTACGTGGCAGCGTCACTTTAGGTTCTTCAATTTGTATGCTAGTAACCGAGAAGTAGATAGTAGTGCATACAGTTTAAAAAAAAT
>DWFC01000055.1:0-14988 GCA_018247075.1 Hasora chromus | reverse complement strand
GGGGGGGGAATTTTACCACTTTGGAAGTGTTTCTCGCGCAAACGATTCAGTTTAGAAAAAAATGCTATTAGAAACCTCAATATCATTTTTGAAGACCCATCCATAGATACCACACGTATGGGTCTGATGATTTTTTTTTTAATTTCTGTTCTATGTATGGGGAACCCTAAAAATTTACTGTTTTTTTCTGCTTTTGTGTTAATGCGGTTCACAGTTCACATCTACTTACCAAGTTTCAACAGTACAGTTTTTATAGTTTCCGAAAAAAGTGGCTGTGACCTACGAACAAACAGACAGGTTATAAGGTTTCCGTTTTTGCCATTCGGCTACGAAACCCTAAAAATTGTGCAACTATGTATAGATTTCCGCGATCCTCTTCGGCTCCGAATTCTTTTAATGTTCACAGAATCAGCCGCTGACCTAATTGGAAGTTTCACTAAAAACTTTATTACAATTGCTTCAGTTGTTTTAGAATCTATCGATAACATACATAGACAATTATACACAGTTTTTGTTTATGTATGTGAGGACAATTACAGCCAATAACATCTTAACACTGAAGCACTGTAGTACAAACACTGTTTCTCCAGGGCCCAACTATCTACCCGGACAGTCGAATGTGACAGCTCTGCAACCCTTAAAATAAGTTAAACATTCCAATCACTTCATCGCTCTTTTATCCCAGCAACTTATTAAACGGCCTTGTGCAGTTTATTTAACCTCCATCTGTAACGTACGGAACCCTCAATCAAAGTGAGCAATCCGTAGCGTGTAAACGCAGCTCCCAATGGATTGCATAATAAAAATCAGACAAAAACACGAAATAACATTCGTCGAACAAACAGAAATGTATTTCCCATTTTCATTTTCGACAAGCAATCGAGTTTAATGGGTTGAGCGTGATTCCCACTTGAGTTTGTGCGATTTTGCTCAATTCGATCTGCTTGGGGGATTCATTGTGGAGTGTAGCTGGGGATGACTATTTAACGATACTTTTTAATTTTATTTTGTGGTCCAAATGTTATTATTAAAATTTATTGGACCATCGACCAGTTAGAATTTGTACTAACGTGATTTAATATTGTTTACAATGAATGGAGGTTCGTTGAAATATAACAATTAATTCAAATTTCCAGACTTTTCACCTTTTTACCCCCTCCCTCTTTGGTGATTGTCAGTGTATGGACCAAGGCCACTTTTAAGTTCTAGCGTAGTATTTTGCACACCCCTCTGAAAGGGCTACGTATTATGCGTGCGTTCCCTTATAGAAGACGACATTGTTAAATATTTGATTAATATAATACATAAACATAAACATATGATTAGTATAAATTAGTATGATATTTGAAGGTGTAACATATATCCAAATATTATATACATATATCCTGCATGCAAAATTAGTGTCAACTGCAGTTCAGGACATTTATAAGCAGCATTGAACGAATGCAGAGTTTGCATTGAAGCCTATCAAAGATTTGTACTAGAGCCTATTGTTGAGCTCAGAATTTATGAAATAATGAGGATACTTTAAAAATAGTTAAATAATAAGAGAAATTATTTTTTATACTTTTTCTCATAAACGCATCACATAAAAACAATATAGACGAACTTATTGGTGTGTCAGACAGAATCGCAATATTAAATATTAAGTTTACCGGTTATAAGAAAATGTGGTCTATCATCCAGGTATATGCACCAACAGAACAAGGAAAAAAAGAGGAACTAGAGACTTTCTACGACGAACTTTCTGACAGCATTACAAAATTCTCGAATAATCATATAGTAGTCATGGGAGATTTTAATGCGCAAGTTGGCATTAGACAAAAAGGCGAAGAATACATAATTGGAAACTTTGGCTATGGTAAACGGAGCCGTCATGGGCAGATCTTAGTCGACTACATGCTCGAACACAACCTCGTTATCCTAAACACTAAGTTCAAACAAAAACACAACAAAAAATGGACATGGATCTCCCCTGACACAAAATATAAGAACGAAATAGACTACATCATGACCAATTACCCAAAAGCATTTACAAGCACCGAAGTTATACAAAACCTTAATTTTAACACCAACCATCGAATGGTCAGAAGCTGTGTTAGACTTTTTCCACCGAAGCATTCAAGAAAAACAATCGGCAACTCCAAAGAAGACAATATAAGCGAAGAAAACCTCAGGAAAACCAACAAAATGCTATCTACCAACAATATATTATACGACATAGAGAATGATACCCTTACATCATACGATAATCTAGAACAGAGTCTTAAAGAAGGACTAAGATTTAAAGCTACTAAAAACAAAAGATATATAAGTGAAAAATCTATCAAACTCATCCAGGAGAGAAGAATGCTTTTGTCGGACCCTGAAAAGAAAAACAAAAACAAAGAAATCGCTGAAATCAGTAAATCCATAACCAAAAGCCTAAGAACTGACCGAAATCAAAGAAAACTAGCAATACTCGACAGACACATTACCAAAACGGGCGGTATCAAAAAAGCACTAAAAGAACTGAGAGAAATAGACAAACAGTGGATTCCACAAATCAATCGAAATGGGAAAAATATTACCATAAGAAAAGATATAAAAGCACATGCTACCGCCTTCTATACCCAACTTTACTCTAACAATAGGAATAAGATGCACCAATCTCTACAACATACAGCAGACACACCACCTAAAGAAACCTACGCAGGTACAATGCAGGAACCTGAGATAATAACAAGAGAAGTTGAAAGAGCAATACTCACCCAAAAAATGGATAAAGCCCCTGGACCTGACAAGATCCCGAACGAACTATTGAGAGGTACTGTAGATGAACTAAGCCCTATTCTAACAAAAATATTTAACAAAATTCTTATCAGTGGACAAATTCCAGAACAATGGACAAAATCTCAAATAATTCTTATATACAAAAGGGGTCCAAAAGAAGACATTGGGAATTATAGACCTATCAGCTTAATGTCCAACGTTTACAAAGTTTTTGCCAAAATCATCCTGGAAAGAATAACTAAAAGTCTAGATGAACAACAACCAGTGGAACAGGCAGGTTTTCGTAAAAACTACTCCACACTAGATCATATCCATACGGTTAAGCAATTACTAGAAAAATGCAAGGAATTCAATAAAACAATATATATAGCTTTCATAGATTATAGCAAGGCGTTCGATAGTCTCTTTCACGATAAGATATGGAACAGCTTAGAAGAACAAGGCATACCCAGAATATACATAAATACTCTACAGAAGATCTATGGCAATAGCAAAGCACGAATACAATTGGAATCACTGGGGAACGAATTCCCTATAGAGAGAGGAGTCCGACAAGGCGACCCGATCTCGCCAAAGATATTTTCCGCTGTACTGGAAAGCATTTTTCGGAAATTAGAATGGGAAAACTATGGCATTTCTATTAACGGAAAACGGCTTAATCATCTTAGATTCGCAGACGACCTAGTGCTTATAGAAGAATCACCTATAAAATTAGAGCGAATGATAAACGAGTTATCACAGGAGAGCCACAGATACGGATTAGTCATGAACTCCTCCAAAACTAAACTTTTAACTAATAGTATAGAGCAACAGATTTCTACAAAAGGGGGACCACTAGAATATGTTGACGAATATGTTTACCTAGGCCAAATTATATCTTTTAAGGACCAAACAACAAAGGAAATTAACAGAAGGATAGCAGCTGGGTGGAAGAAGTACTGGGCACTTAGATATATAATGAAAAATAAAGACTTCTGCATATCAATCAAGCGTAAAGTATTTAATACATGTATACTCCCTTGTATGACTTATGGCTGCGAGACGTGGGCCCTTACAGCGTCACACAGAGCTAGAATAGCATCTTGCCAACGTGCGATGGAGAGAAGCATTCTGGGCATTAGAAGAAGCGATAGAGTAAGAAATATAGATATAAGAGATAAAACTCGAGTAACAGATATCCTCCAAAGAATAGACCAACTCAAATGGAAGTGGAGTGGCCATATGATGCGTACAAAAGATGAAAGATGGAGTAAAGATATAACAAATTGGTTTCCCAGAGATCTAAAAAGGAGTAAGGGTAGACAGCAGTATAGGTGGGAAGACGAAATAAGAAGAACAGCCGGACCTTACTGGAGGAGAGTGACCAGAGATAGGACTCAGTGGAAAGAGTTAGAGGAGGCCTTTGCCAAGAGGCAAACTGAGTTGAGAGATATTTTATAAAAAACAATGTGAATTACAATTCTTTAAAATTTATTTTGTACATAGTTGATTATATTTAGTTGTTAAGTAATTATGTAACTGATCTGAGTAATAAAGGCTATTTTTATTTTTATTTTATTTTATTTAAAAGCCCTTAAAGTTTCATAATCGTGAAAATAATCACATCTAGAACAATCTAGAAGTTGCGACGAGAAAGACGGTGAAACATACAAATACATTTTAAGATTCATAGTGATGAATATTTATAAAATCAAATGGAAAATTTCGAAGTAAAATTTAAGTAAGGACTTACGGAAAATACATACGAATACATAAATAATTGACAGGCCAATTAGGAATTTCAAAGAAATCGCCTTTTGTCCAGGTCCAACAAATATTTATCATACAATCCATCCAATAAATATTTTCACGATATCAAAACCTAAAAATCCATTTTTTGTTTATTCCAATCGTTTATCTGTTTTTTCCAAGCTTATCTACGAAACGGCTTGGCTCAAGGAGTAAGCAGCAAAGTACGTATAGAGTCAGAGCGCAAAGAGAAAGACACAAAAAATTTTTGGCGTCAACCAATAAAACTTTGAAGCTGTACTTACTTCAACTTTGAAGTCGTAGTTAAAATTCTGTATACTACAAAATGGTACATTGCACTTAACCCAATAAATTTCCCTGTCGTTAACTGGCTTAATTAATGTTATTAACACATCATTATCGAGAATCAATTTATTAATTATGACCCAAGGGATATTATAATTATATTCGCTTATAATAAGTTTGTATAACAAAAGTGAATATTTATCAATAGAGTAACATGAAAACGAAATGCCTGTTTCATTTTTGAACAATTCAAAATCAAATAGAGCCTAGTTGTTAGTTAAAACTTTGTCTGCGTGCTATCAAAAACCAGCTTCTAATATAAATATTTCAAAACATCTGTTTAGGAATCGAAAAGATATAAATATCTATCAAATTAGGGTAATAAATAGCAACACTACTAACAAAGTTCCGCTTTAAAATATGGGCATAAATCGTATCAGTCGATTTATAGAAGAACTAATATTTGACGTCGTAAAAACATAATTGTTCCCTTACGAAAGTTAATTTGTGTTTATCATACCGTGAAATTATACAACTTTCAAACTTTCCAACTCTATTTCTGTGGTAAACTAGAAATACACCCAAACGTAAATTGGTCAATTCCTAAACAAACAAACCATCAACGTTTTAATATCCTTCCTCATTCCTCAATTAAACGACGAATGACGAAACAAATCCTATTCCAAATAAAAAGACACAATAAACTTAAACCAATTGTTCTATTTACTCAATAATGGGGTTGAAAAAAGGCACCTAATGGCAATAATTTAGACCGGCAGAACAATGGATGAGCGTGGTGCAAAGGATAGCTCATTGTTTCAAAACAAAAAAGCTGGTATATCGCGAGGAACAATAAAAAGTTCGCGAAACCTCGTTATGTGATATGGAGATGATTGTGAGACTAGGCGTCACTTAATTATTCCTAGTTAAATTAAAATTCGAAGGATGGTGGAACTTTCGCGTTCAACTGGACCGATACCACCGTCAAACACAGTTATGCAGTAAAACAATGTGCTTATTGCTGTGTTACGGTGTTAAACTGTGATAGCCTATGCAGAACACGAGGCGTTCGAGCTTCTTTACCTACCTTTACCGCAGATGTAATTGACTGCAGAAGCCAGCTGTAGTGTGGCAAGTTCCACCAGGTCGACGGAACACATGGGCTTTCTCATGTCAATAAATATTTTTGCACAATATAGACATCATAATTTAGATTCAAAGTTTTCACTATAATTCACCTGACACATAGAAATTTGTAAGTCAAATAGTTTGGGAGAAGTTGCTGTTACATTTTACGTTTATGACTCCGGCGATGGTAGAAGTTTCATATTGGACGAGGTAACGGAAGCAGTAATGCTCTAACTACCTATTTAACCGTTGTCGTATTGTCATATATATCTGGTATCACACTTGCATGGAAACACCTTTGTGTAAACACTACTGATTCACGCAGAACTGTGATTGTGTTACAAACATTAAAATAAATGCTTTTTGCACAAAAATGTATTTGTTTATAATTTTTAATTTGAAAATAAAATTCTAAATTAATTTTCGTGGTTATTTATATTAAAATCTATTTGAAAGTATTTAATTCAGTTGCATGAAAAAATGCTACAACTGGTAGTCTCTGAAGTGAAATTGTTAGAGGACTGAAATAAATATTATTAAAATGATATTGCTTATATAAATCGAACCCACGAATTTACGGTTCATAAACCACCTCATTACCGACTACGACATGGAGTTAATCTTCATTATAACATAACAAGTGAAAACAGCGTAGCATTTCTGTTCATAAATTCTGTTTGAGTATAATTCTGTGACTTGGTTGAATTGAACAATGTTACAAGGGTTCTTTGTTTACCGACGGAACCCTAAAACTTAGGCACTAGTGGCAATAACTCAGACTGGTGAAACAATAGGCGGCGCGTGAAGACCGTTTGTTATTGTCTGAAAACAAAAACACTTTTGTTTTTTCGTGTGTATTCCATTTAATGTAAGTGGAAGAAACAAGCATTACTTTTGTCAAGTGTAGTATTAATTTTGAAACAAGTATTATTTATATTTAGTATATTATTCAGGCATTTTAGCAGACCTATTAAAAAGGATTTTTTTAAGTATAAAGATATCGAAAACCTTTGTACGGAAACGGAAACCTTTGTTGTAAGGAAACTTCTTAGTAACAAGTCCCATATCACGTTCTTTATGTTAAAATAGCAAACGAGAGAGAAAAGAGATTGAGTGCTGAGAAATTTACTTCATTAACCAATATAGTCCGGTATCTGAGGACAACACTACCTCTATTACAGCCTTAACGATATAAAAGCCTCTTTGTTAGCGCCTCACTACACAATTAAGTGTCCTCGGTAGTTTCTGACGGGTGGCGTCACGTACCAACCCATTGTCCTGTCGCTATTTTTATTTGTCAACAGTATTTTTAATTTAGACTAGCGGCCCGCCCCGGAATTGCACGAAAAAATGTATAGCCTATGTTACTCAGGGATAATGTAGCATTATAATGGTGAAAGAATTATCGAAATCCGTCGAGTAGTGTTTGAGTTTATTCGTAACAAACATATATACACACATTCAAATCATTCCTCTTTATAAAATTATTATACGTAGATAAAAAAATATTGGTATGCCCTTAAACTGTTGCAAAATAATTGCGAAGTTATCCAAAAATTTAATCCATCCATCAGTCCTTTAATATCCACTGCTGGACATAGGCCTCCCCTTATTTTCGCCACTTTTTATGTGCTGTATTACGGGAAGTTTTGCCATAGTTACCGCGCTTGGACGTGCGTGTTAGTGACCGCAGTAGGGCAGTATTGTAGCACAGAGATATGCTGCTGCGCATCTGCTGGTAGACTTAGCCTTTAGTCGCGCCTTACTGCACCCACAACCAACCAATTATTTAGTTCTTACCAATTATTTAAACAATAAACCAAGTTTTTCCACAAAAATAAAACTCTCATGTTCAAACAGATTTGTGTTCCACCCTCAATGTCATATCAAAAACTTTATTATTAGTTTCTCTGCCAAGTGTAAGACGGGTCTTTGTTTTGCCTATCTTATTTGTTCTTGGTTTATTGTTTTACAACTCTGAATTACTGATCCTGAAACTAGATCTAAGGTTCTACTTATAAAAAAAATAATATTGCGAAAAATAACTTTGTTGATTCGGTTAAGGACAGGTAAAGGACACTGTGATTGAACCTTCATTTTAGAATAGGATTTTTTTAATGTTACATGGTGCACACGAGCATGCAGTCCATCTGATGGTGACTCACCATAGCCACTCGGCTACTGCAGCCCATGACATATGTGACCGTGGGTTGAACTCAGATGCGGTGCTACTACTGAGGACAGAGATCGAACGCCTCGTGTTATGCATTTGCTGGCTATCACACCCTCACAGCGAAACACAGTAGTGCGAACACTACAATTTCACGGTACAACTAGGTATAACTAGGCACGCACGCAAACGGCATATGCCGATGGTAAGTGTTTACCGTCGCTTATATACATTTGCGCACACATTTACAGAGTCAGTATAGCGCCGGCTCAGAATAGCGCTACCCCGACTCAACCTGTGGGTGTCGTAAGCGGCAACTAAAGGCTAAGCCTATCAGCAGATGGGCAGCTGTATCTCTCTGTGCTACATGACCTGTACTCCATCTACATGCGGTCACCAATACGCACGGGCAAGCGCGGTGTCTATGGGAAATCTCCCCCTTTAATAAGGGGAGACCTATGAGCAGCAGTGGATATTGTGAGCAGTGATAGTGGGATGGATGGGACATTTTCAACACTAGGGAAGCTGCCAACGCATTGCTGGCTGTGAAAGGGATCGGGACTATTGTACAATCGATTAGTGCCGTGTAGTATCTATTTACTATGTTATATTACGTGTAGCCAGAAGAACATAAAGTCTTTGTACCTTTTTCTCATAAACTGTCAACTTGTGTAAGATAGACATTGGTCGTAGTTTATGGGTACGGTTTATGGGTTTGATTAATGGTTGGGTGGGTTTACGGTAGCCAGTTTACATTAAATGGGATGCGATCACGTGTGGACCTCTTAACAAAAACATTGAAAAGTAAATTCGAACATTTATTTCTCCTTGTCAGTCTTAGCATTTCAACTTTATTTAATAAGTGTCATAAGTCTCAACGGTATACAATTCAATGTTGTAGACAAATTATTTATTATTATTTTAATACTAGACTTCGAAAGAAAACATATCCCCCCCCCCCCTCCTATCCGAATTACATGTAATTTCGGGATAAAAAGTATACCAGATTTTAATTCAAGCCATAAGCTACCAACTAGCGAAAACCGCATGAAAATCGGTCCAGTAGATTTTACGTGTATAAAGTAATATATATAAAAGTATAGATATTAACGAACAAATTTTTATTTTTTATGTTATACCTACATATATTTTGGCACCTTTAGTGTATTAAGTATTTCATTTCTTGCTATTGCTTCACGTTGAAAGAGACAGAATAATCTCAGCATATTATTATTTGAAGCGTTATTTCCATCAAGTTGATTGATGTAGTTTACTGCTGTGAAATCTGGAAAAAGGGTTTCACAAGATATACAAAAACATTTGTCTCAAACAACATGTCTAAATGCTAACCACAACTAAATCTGTACATACAAATTCGCTAGAGATTTCTGTCTATGTTTTCCAAATAACAATTTTTTCAAATATCATTCAGTTACTTTTACAAGAAAAAACATAACAATTTTTTTATTCTAATTCTTGGCCTGGGCTTATATCTGAATTTTACAGTTAAAGTTATAAGAATAAATTATGATTTAATTTATCCACCTAAATATATATCGACAAGATTTTAACAGGCAATTAGAATAATTAAGGAAATAAAGAAATAATAATTAATAACATTCCGAGTCAGTAAGTTTTATAAAATTTTGGCTGCAATAAGTTGGTACTTTGTAGAAACTTAGAAACTTTGTATTAAGCTCTGTGTGTGGTCGTTACGGAGGATGTTTATTACCTTGAAACATGCTGCGAAAGAAGATTTATATGCCGCAGCAGAGGGCAAACAACTAAGCTATATCAGAAGAATAAAAATAAGAAACAAACTAATGAAATACGACCAAGTTGCAAAAGAAAGGATAGTGATATAGATAAAAACGTAGTCACTATACATTTAATTGCAAATTTAAATTCAATTATGAAACAGAGACATTGAAAACAGAAGAGTCACTTAATCCGCAATCGACTATATTTACTGTGTTTGATAATATAAATATAATAAAAAAAATATATAAAAAAATAAGTGTAAAATTGAAGAATTCTTTTGATGGTAATCTTTAAAAATATTATGTGTACGTTAAAAACAGAATATTAAATTTAGAAATGTCAAATTGTCAATTCTTCTCTGCACAGTAGTAAGTTGCAGTACGTTAGTGAGTTTACTGCACCTAAATCGATTTGCCCTGCGGCTGCAATAAAATTGCAGGTATTTAGTGGAAAGGCAGTATTTAACTCTTTAGGTCGTTAAGGATATATTTTATCCGGAACACGTCCTAATGTGAGACGGTATTTTACAGTTAAAAGGAAATTTTGATATATTTTTATGGAACATAAGTTTAAAAGGAAAATGGAATACATATGATTCAAAAAGGAACAGACGAAATACATATTTTTTAATAAAACAAATGTTTGACGAAAATGCACGCAATATATCAATCTATTAGTATGAAAGGAACAATGATCTGTACTATAATTATTTATCAAGATAAAAAAAAAATCTAGTGAGTCACATTAAAAATTAAGATAAAAAAATATATTTACCTACCTTTTCTTGGAAAACTGTAATATGAAATTCCATACGAGTACTTGCTCGTAATAACCAAAATTATTTATCATACAAAAATGTCTATGGATACACATAAAAAAAAACGAAATAAAAAGTAATTTTTTTTTTCTTTTTTTTGTTTGCACGCTGTGCAACTATTTTCACTGGAACTAAATCGACCTCCCTGCGGCTGCAGTAAAACTGCCAGTATTTAGTTGGAACGTAGTATTTAGCTCTGCAGGTGGTCGTTACGGGCATTACTACCGGAACACGCCGCGGAACAGGATTTATACGTGTCGTGGTGAACAAACATTCAATAAACTAAGAAAAACGTTGTACTGGAAATAAATACTGATAAACTTACGTATCCCCTTTTTTATAATAGCTGTTTACATTAAAAATGTTTTTAGCAATATAAAAATTGACAAAATAATTTTTGATATCGGCTGAGTGATTCCAAAATACTACAGGAAAATAATAAAATTTACCTCTTAATGACTTAGTGTTTGTCATGTTCTTTTGGATTAAAAAATATAGATGCTAACGATTACTGTTTAAAAGATATCCATAATTATATGGATATGCAGTAGCTGACTTTTGAAAAAACTTTTAAGGAGGAAAAATTCTGCTTTGCACCATTTTCGTGCAACTATAACTGTGACAAAGCAACCTGAAGTAAATAATCATATTAAACTTTGTCTTTCATACCGACGTACAAGAGCTACTTTCACCTGTTGAAATGTGTCCTCTAAAGTTTGTTACGCTTATAAAGCAATAGAGTCGCTGTATAATAAATAATTAAATTCTAATTTAGGAATTCAATTTAGTATTTAGCGGAACAACGCTCTTTGACCCACCTTATAGATAACATAACTTTGTTTGTGTAATTATGAAGTTTGGTATTAATTAGAAACGACAAAATCAGACTTGTTGTTCTAATTGAAGTTATAATTCATTTCATAGAATGGTATTATATATAAACGTGTTATACCAAAACTTGTTTAAAAATAAACAAAAAAATACTGTCGTATTATTGGTAGTGAAACATGGCGTTGCGGGTTTGATTTCTGTAACTGAATATTTGTACATTCTTTTTAATTATTAATTAAAACTCCATAGAATTTGATGTTCAATATTTTCAACTATCACCACCTACCAGTGGATATAAACGTTGAATTAGTTTGATACCACATTCTTTGTGACATAAATTAAATACAAATATATTATATATGTACCTATCATCTATCTTGTTTCATTTAAATTACATAAAAAACCCTGAGAGTCGGTAAAAACTCTATTAAACATTGTATTATGGAGTATAAATAAAAGCGAAAATGGGTAAATGAAGCTTCGGCAACAAAAGCAAAGCATTAAAGCGTTGACTAAGCAGTCATTTCCGTTATGCTACGAACCAACGGAAAGCTGCCATAATTAAAACTGGCGTAGTAAATATGATAGCTCCATTTTTTTATATAATACTAGACTGTGCTCCGTAGTTTTACCCGCGTATAAAAAATATGCCCCCCCTCCTGTCTGAATTACTTGGAACTTCGGGAAAAAAAGTATACCAGTTTTTAAGTTGAACCATCAGTTACGAAATAGCGAAAACTGCATCAAAATCGGTCCAGTCGATTTTACGTGATGCTCGAACAAAAACGACAAACAGACAAAACATTCAGACATATATTTTTATGTTCACCTACGTCCCCCTAACAAAACCATTTTTTTTTAAATATCTTCAATGTACAGACACGGCACTTTACAGTTTTATAATAGTATAGATCATATAATTATACAAAGATGATAGTGATAAAGTTATATATAAAAGACTTGGCTGTTCGAATTCGTCCGCGCGGATTTTATAAATACGCAAGAGCCCCTAATACCTAAACCAGGTACAAATTCGGAATGAAATTAGCCAATGAACTTTCCCACGCTTTAGTCTACCTATTTGCCAAATTTCATAAAAATCAGTATATTTGATTTACGCGTGAAATCGTAACGTACAGACAGAGTCACTGATGACGATGCGGCTATTTCATTCCAAAATATCCATGACCACATACTGTCTGGAGACAAAACTCTTTCCATTATCCGACAGTGGGTTTTAACTTTAAATAGGAATAACTGAGTTTGGAAAATAATAATTCAAAATAATCAATAAAAACAAAAGAGGACAAGGCTCTTCTAGCTATTCTCGTTATGTAACCAACGGAAAACTGCCTCGTTGAAAAGTGGCGTTTCTCCGTAACTTTGGAGTGCAAAGTGCAAACCGCACGCAAGTGTCCAACTCAATTAGCAAGGTAGCAACCGACCGATCTTCAAACAGTTTCATATCATTCAACTAGAAAGTAATCTCTTGTGATGTTCTCATACCCTGGTACTTTTAAATTGCTTTTACTAGCCTTACTAAAAATTGTTACTATTCGAATCGATTCCTACTTCATCAATTATTTTTGATGACTGTTATAAATAGTATAATAACTGGATTTGATAATTGATTTTTTTTTCATTTCGGTTGAATAAACAAAGAGAACAAGTCTCTATTTAAGTAGCTATTTCCGTTATGTTACGACCAAACGGTAGGCTGCCTCGTTGAAAAGTGGCGTTGCCTCGTGACTTCAACTGCAAAGTGCAAACCGCACGCAAATTTCGCGCCCGACTCTATCGGGGAAGTGGTAGCCGACCGAGCTTCAAACAGTTTCAAAACATTCAACTAGAAGCTAATCGCTTGTGACGTCCTTATGCCCTGGTAGTTTTAAATTGCTTACAAATACAAATGAATATTATGACTTATTTCATTGCACATTAACTACCACATCGATGCGTGTCTCGTGACTAGGATTGCCGATTCTTATAAATATTAACATCTAAATTTAGCTGCTTAGCCTATGGCGCAAAAGAATCAACGAAAACAAAAGAAAACAAGGTTCTGTCTAAGTAGCTATTTCCGTTATGTTACGACCCAACGGAAGGCTGCTCTTCATTGAAAAGTGGCGTTGCCTCGTAACTTTAAATGCAATGTGCAAACCGCACGCAAATTTCGCGCTCGACTCTATCAGGGAAGTGGCAACTGGCCGAGCTTCAAACAGTTTCATACCATTCAACTAGAAGCTAATCGCTTGTGACATTCTAACGCCCTGGTAGCTTTTAAAGTCCTTTATTACCGGCACGAGGTGTTAGATTATTGCAATACTATGTGGGATGATTTCTAAAATAATCTACTAGCGAGAATAGAAATATTGCAATTTAATACGAAATACGATATTTTTTGGCTTAGACAAAAAGTCGAAATAAAAATTATGGATTGTTTTATTATTTTTTTATCATTTTATTATTTCGGAGGATTATTTTTTTCATTATCTCAGCTTTTGTAAAATGAACTTATAACTTTTAAACTTAATAAAAATATAAATGTTTAAAAATACCTTGCTTATATGATTAATTCATTAGAGAACGCGTTATAGGCAGGAAAATCCAATTCAACCACAGACAAACTATTTTAGAGTAAACGCTATCAAAAATAATATTTACTATCTTTGTGTCCAAAATTGTTCCAGAAAAATTCCGCACAAAAATGGCGCAGCGGTTCCAACTCCATTGCCGTCCAACTTTTTTACTTAACTCTTAAACTTTCAACCAACAAGAGCGGTGCAGAGGCGCTCAACTGTGAAAAGTTAGCAAATTGTTTACGAGAATTGAAGCACAACGCTCGCTTGCCAATATACCAACAGTGTGTTACCCCTGGAAAGTAAAATTACCGGATGTACTATCACACATTAAATGGAAATAAAGTGGATTTTATTTTTTCATAACTTATAATTTTTTTTACTAATGGTGCAATTTACAGGAAATTATAAAATGATTTTAATCGTTATTTCGTAGTATACGAAGTTTTAAAACTCAGTATTCGGAACTTACACCGCATCTGCAACAAGTTTTTGTTTCTTAGTTTTTTTTATTTCAACACTGTCATCATTCTTTACCATCGTCGAATGCTGGAGCTCCATAAGTGTTCCGCAATGCGGGAATGACCTCAGAAGGATTCGCGTTCACTCAGTTTCTCTGAATAAATAAAACACAAGAGATTTGCAGTAGGAAGTGCCTCGTAAGTAAAGGAAAATAATTTATTTGTAAATTAAATGGATGTAAGAGACATTTTTAAATTTTATTTTATGAAGCAGTGCGCGCACAATTGCACTTGCAATCCACCTTATTTTCAGTAACCAAGTCAGCCATATCTATTCATTTACCAGCCCTTTAATGTCCACTCCTGACCGTAGGCCTCCCCTAAAAAGGGGGAGTTTTGCCAAAGCTACCGCGCTTGGTGACTGCATTACGATAG
>DWFC01000054.1:0-14989 GCA_018247075.1 Hasora chromus | reverse complement strand
ATACTACCTTACACCAAACATTTATTAATAAGTCTTTCCACCCCGACCGTATCACAATTTTCCCAGGGACCAAACAACTTGTATTGACTACAACTAAATTGAGACGTTTACGCATATTGACAGTAAAATGGGGAATCGAAGTACGGCGGCGCTGGAGTGAAATTTGTTCCGTTACGACGTAGACATAACCTAGCGGTTAAAACGTAGCGTTTTAAAATAAAAACTATTAAGCATTTGTTACAAATTTATTTATATTGCAGATTTGTACTATATATCGTGGATTTTCATAGATGTTTAAAATTTTTCATAATACCAATGTTCTAATTTCATTTAATCTAGCGAATAATCTTCTGCAAGAGAAAGTCATATTTAATTTAGAATTCTTATTACACAAGCGATAATTTGTTGTTTTTGTAAGTATAACCGCATTATAAGTATAAACCCGCCCGTCTATGCTACTCGTGCGCGCGGAACAAGCAGAGCCATGCATCGGTCGCCCACTTGATGGCGGCGCTGATTTATTGCAAATGGCGCGAAAGCGAAAACGCTCGTAAAACGCCGCGTGCGAACATTTATAGACCGTTGTTTGGTCAGACGCAATTATATCGTATGTAGAAGCTTTTATTATAACTGTTGCGTTTCACTACGGCTCATCGTTTAAACATTTTTTTTTGATAATTATTACGAATTTACTCCGAAGCCTACATTGATCACCTAACGTAGAACAGTTGAGAATTGAATTTAGAAATTAATTTTATATTATACTCACAGAAATACATGCTTATTACATTTGCAATTTCAAACAAATTTTCAGAATTTTTTTCGAATTCAGAATTATACAAATCGCTTTAATATTCTCTATTGTTAAGCACGAACACTACAACCAAAACGGTTATTTTCCTACTTCTATTCTACATAACTGAATGATATATTAATACAAAACTAAGCAATTAATAACTTCCATAAACAATAACAACAGTGCTTATTA
Organism: Hasora chromus; assembly: GCA_018247075.1. Classification (NCBI taxonomy): domain Eukaryota; kingdom Metazoa; phylum Arthropoda; class Insecta; order Lepidoptera; family Hesperiidae; genus Hasora; species Hasora chromus. Next base: position 14,001 of record DWFC01000054.1, on the reverse strand, counting down.
AGCTTACAGAGCAATGCCCCAAATCATAGAATTCAGAAAACGCTAACCCTAATGACTATGCACGGGCATTGAGGCAATCACATAGGCGATAAATTCCGCGCAATGACATCACAAAGCAAAAGGGAAGCGTCGTGTATGGAGATCGTGCTGGACGGTCCGACTCTCTCACGCGGGCTGAGGAGCATACGCCATGTACTGGTAACTATTTATGAACGTAAATTGATAGTACGGAATTGGAAATATCAGCCGCAAGACGCTAGACGGTCATAATTATGGCTTTAGATTCAATTGTTCGAAGCTACAAAGTATGGATTTAGATGGAAAGCGTTTACGAGTTTTTACTAAAGTTTCTTTTAATACAAGATTCATGGTTTACAATTACTTTATGTTATTGGTTTCAAAGTTAATTTAAACTTACTTTAACTCACACAGTTACACCTCCCGGACCCTTTTTTTTTTAAACTGTTTTTATTAACAAAGTACAAGTTATTACAAGTGTTTATTACAAAATTTTGATAAATTGACTACAGTGTGTATTCTGGCAATTTACAAAAGTATATTTCCCTCTAGAAGAGTATCTCTTCTACAAGACTAAAAGCATAATAGCAACACGAGGGGGTTCGACTTCCTTAGTATCATCGTTGCTGGTAATTTATAAGTACACAAACCTCATCCCAAGCACTCCAACAAATGATTCGCAACTTTTACAATATGCAAACAAACTTTAACCTGCTAATCCGTCCGTGGGAGCGGGTCGCGGTATGACGGACGTCACGACCGCTACACACGAACGTGTGTACACCTAACCCGACGTAGCCTACATAGACGCGGTAATTACGTGGGACTAGCCGTGTGCGAAACGGAGATTTGACGATGAGGCCACTTAAATGGAGTTGCGGTTGATTACTGTCAGCTGAAGCGACGGCTGCATAGCGATCGTTTCATGCTATTTGAAATGAAAAAGAATATTGTCCATAATCTATGTAAGGCCATGAGAAAGTCAATGATAGAAATGAACATTTCATTAAGATCCATTTCTCTTCGTAAGTAAAAAATTTGTTGTTAAATGTACATAATATAATAAATATAAATATATCTAAACGATTTTAATTAAATCTACTGTCACGTGAAGTGACGGATGCATAGCGATTTTAAGCAACTTGAAGTGAAAAATAATACAAATCTATTATCGACAGAAGTCAATGAAAACCTCTATGGCAGAAACGAATTATCACAGCAGCAATGTATCTTAATACGTAAATAATATGCGTAAAAAATAAGCTGTTATGATTGATAAAGCTTAAAGCAAAAGCATTCTGAATATCATCAGTGAAAAATTTGCAATAGTTGAAAGGCTTTAAAATTAACAAAGATAACTTCCGTTTGAAAAGAACATAGTAAATTAATACCGATAATACATACAATAACGATAATATTCATCTTTGAGTAACAAATCAGTATTTCCACAGCTGTGACTTGGCATGAGGGTGTGATAGGAAACGCGCAAGGACATAACCGTTCAAACTTAGATGTCTGAAGGAGGTAGTAACGCCTCCCCAATCGATGTTAAATTAAATTTATATCTTACATATTATATCTTGATTACATAATATCTGTAGACTGTTGTAGTTATTTATTAAAAAATAAAGATTTTAAAATTTTAGTTGTACTCTCTGTTTTTTATTCTGAAAACTGTTTTATATGATTCACCAAAATATCAATATTCTAACCATGACTTTTACACAATTTTAGACAATTTAATTTAAGCAATTTAAACATAATTGAAGTCATTAATCTGTCAACGCTACCAATCGTAGAGACAAAAAGCAAATTATAGTCGCATAACACTGAATAAGAAACTTATCAAGCTATCTTACAATATTATGTGATACGTTACCTCGTGAGAGACCTAATATTAATTTGATACCGAAAAACCACATTTAGTCTAGACTCAAAAAGTACAATTATTTTTTATATAACAATATAGATATTTTTTATTAAAAGAAATGTTTAAGACTAAGGCTGAGAAATTTCAGAAAACAGACTAAAATCCATCTGTCTCTTAACTAAACTGATCGTAAACTCTTGATAGACTTACTGGCCATGTAGACGTTATTAAATAATCTATATTATTTATATGCTTTACTTACATTACTTATTATTTAATTAAATTAATCGAACCAGTCGCCACTACTTCACCTGCTATTGCTAATTGCTAAATGTTAGAGCTTAGAAATGTATAACACATTTCATAATAAAATACAATAAGAAAATATTGCGAAAACCGCGCTCTAAATCCGCGGGTCTAACAGGACTGGCCTGCGGGGCGTCGCGGGTTAACGAATGTTGCGCAAGAGGTCCATCCCATCGATCACGACCAGCATTGTGCGGTCCCTCCCCGACCCATTGACAAATACCGGGGACACGCCGCGAGGGGACTAGCTGGGCGAACGGTTTTAAGCTGTATGTAGTCAAGAATTTATTTAAATTCATAACTTAAATTGAGGACACATAAACTGTAAATAGTACAAAATTATTCTTAGTGGACAATTCGGGTATTTTCGTCCATTCTTTTTTCGTCAACAGCGCCGCAATAAATGGTGCTATGAGTTTTTTTTCTTTTTTATGATAGTTATACGTACTCGTAATTTTTTTTTTAATTTCTAATTATTTTCACTTTGATGTTATTTTTCTATTATAAAAGACGAATAAATTTTGCCTATATAAATAAATAAATTCAATTTTTTTACAAACAGAAAACAACAATCGCAAAATAACAATGGTTCACTTCCGAGTAACGATGTCACGGCCAAAGTAGATCACAATGTTCGAAAGTAAATTGATTGACAGTCAGACACAACACAATAAGTGGTAAACAATTAGGTATATTCTCGTATTATTTCTATATCCATCGGATCGCGCAATATTGAATATATTTAAAACAGCGCAAAGGTCGCAAACTCTTGACTTTGTTTTGATGCCATTGTTAGATAAAAAGTCCCGAGCGATTTATGCCGCTTGCGTCATTTTAGCTTCTTAGCGTAAACGTCAAATGCTTATGGTATGAAATGCAAATTATGATATATTTGAACACAAATGTCGATTCTGATACATCTTTGTAATGTTAGATCCATGCAATCATCACCTATAAAGTGTTAGATTAATGCCCGAAGTGCTATTTTATGTGCCCCATCTTATCTTATCTTATAGGTACTATTATAAACATTGTCTTAAATATATATTTTGAAATTTTTGTGTTTTTGTATGTTTATCTTATTATTGTTTATTTTTTTATCTTATCAGGTAGGACACGAGCATGCAGTCCATCTGATGGTAAATGGCCACTGCAGCCCATGACATCTGCGGTCGTGGGTTGATCGCAGATGCGGTCCTACTTCTGAGGACAGAGTTCGAACGCCTCTAGTTCTGCATATTCTGTTTGTCATTTTGTTCCAGCATCACGTGAAAACTTCTGGACTGATTTTCAAGCAGCTTTCTATATTTGATCGCTTATGGTTTAACTTAAAAGCTGTTATACTTTTTAACCTACAATTCTCTGCAGCTAAGGGGCCCAAGCGTACTCCTATAACCTATTTTATGATTACATATTGCATGCGAATGCAACTTAGGATAATACATGATTTACGCGGGTGATTCCGCGAGGCATAGCTTATCGGAATATTTTTGGGGAAATAGAACCTGCGTCTTCCATTAAAAAGCCTCCATCACGCTCATCCTCAACTCGATACAGACGGCATCAGTTTGATTTCATAGATATTTCCTATATCACAGCAGCTTACATGCATATGTAAATATCAATCAGTTTTTAGATAAATTAATCACTCTCCTTTTTCAGGGTTTGTTTATTTTATTACACCAGAATTAGTACCACCCACTGAGTAACAATGAGCCACGAACAATTCGAATTTAACTCTGGAATCTGATTACCTTTAAAAGTTGCATCGATAAAGTTAAATAAAGTAAGCTTGGGCGTTGATACTCATCCTAGACATTTAGCTCCAGGTCGAAATGTACAGCGAATCCTCGATTCTTCTCTCGGTACATTCGATGCAACAAGCGCGATAGCCCGCATCTCCAACGGTATAGTCAGGGCCATTTGCGACACAGCAAATGCCAAAATAAGGTTAAAGGTAATAATTGTTGTGTGTACAGCCTTTTGGCATTCCCTGTCGGGTGTGATTTATGCAGGAATTCCTAGATGATATGATACGATTGCGAAGGTGTTGATCCGTGAACAATTGAAAAGAATATTTGACCGATGAGATCTAGTCGGTTTAATATTAGGTTTGCATGAATAGTGATGTATTTGAGATAGTTAATGGTCCTTGTGTCAAAGGCCGTGCTCGTCTATGCAACTGCGCCCTTCTGATAGATACGGCATTCGTGCTACTAAATTTAATGGATAGATCAGGTGTTGTCCGATTTTTAGAAAATAACAAACATTAGAATGGCAAGGAATGCTTATTACATGCGTGTTCTATTCTTTAATTCTTTATTTTCTATAATTTTTCGTGTAAATAGCAATATGAATATTTTTCACCCCAAGGGTATAAACCATAGCACATGGTACACTTACTTAAATAAATGCTAAAGCTGAATAGTCAAATCTTTCTTCCTTATTTAATTTTGTTATCCGCTTAGGCAAATTGATAAATCCTAATCCAAAAAAATTACAAATGGATACCTCGCTGATATTCTGGCGCCAATATGCACCTACAAATGCATTCACACTTCCTTTGCTTAAGTATGCACTTATACACGGTTGAGGGCACAAAGGTACTCCGCACTGGGTCAGTGAGCCGGCCCGCTTCCCGCAGGAAAGGGCAAACGTCCTACGCGCACATACGGGACCCTATACTTTGATATATTATAATCCCACTATGTCAGTTGTACTGGAGCTGGTCTTTGAACCAACTGCCGTCTAGTAAAAGGAAATCCATTGCAAATTTGTAAACTCGTTACTGATACATATAAGATGTATCTTCTTCTTAAAAAGCTTCTGAAGAGTTTTAGTTCTTTTCTGAATATATAATTCTGAATAATTTTGCTACAGCTTGTTGGGATGATTAAGTAGGATATTAAAAGAAAAATTAATACTAAACCGGCAGCTTTTAAATTATAATATTTGACCTATTAACCTTTAAAAAAACCTTTAAAGTTAACTCATTTTTAAAACTTAATACCCAGGCGATAAATGTCACCAAGTAGCTCTAACCTATTTATTTTTTTATTTATTTTCAACTTTATTTACCTGGAATAGAATCTAAATTGCCTTGATGTATTGAATAAATAAGTTCGCGAGCTCACCGGCCGGCAGTCCACGCGCTGTCCGCTCGTTCATTGAGCTCTTCCCATGACATTATCCGCGCACCCGGTACACATTTGACCTATAACCGTGCGCCGCCCAAACGAATTTAAACTTAATTAGTGTCAATATAAAACAGAAAATTCAATGATGAAAGCCGCTCGTTAGGACGTTACTTTGTTGGGTGCTTAAATGGCGCATCTGAGGCTCCGATGGCCCCAGAGATGGACCTCGCGTTTTATTTCCACCAAGGAAGACACGACTTTAGTACGATGCATGGGGGAAAATATGGCCCCAAGTCCGCTCAACCGTATTTCACTGGGGTCGGTTGGGGTCACCCGCGCGGACATTATTAAACTGTTACTCTTCCAGAATCGTGAGACGTGACTTATGCAGATGTTTAAGTAGTGGTTTGACTGATAGTTTCACGTGTGCAGTGGTCGTTTCTCATGTGAATCTGCCTTGCACGATTCGCGATGTTGGCGAAATTAGTTGGAAAGTTTCGTTCTGACCTTATTCGGTGCAAGCCCAAATTGGCCTGTGGATAATCCCACTGCGCATTTTCGAGAAATCACGTAGAAATACAACAGTACGTGAAGCGGAACGTTTATTTTTAATTTCCAAAGTAACAAAGCTTAGTCTTTGTCTTAGACTTAATTCAATCGTCCGCACAACTTAAAATAATTACTGTAAAATAAGTCTTTTAACATTAGATTATAACTTCGAAATATAAATGATAGACTCTCTATTTATATATAGCTTAATGTACTGAGGTATATTCATGTTGTTTAGAAAAGGAGACCACACTGTCACTTTCAAGCAGATTAGATTGTAATAGCATATTATAAAAGAAAATAATCATTAGCATGAAAATTAATTAAGACGTACTTAATCCTTGGTTACTGTTTATTAAAATTATTTAATGGTGTTTATTTATAAGACTTAATCCGCTTTAAGAAAATTATAATATTTGAAGCACACTTCAATTACATAAATCCTACGCACGGTTCGCTGTAAAAGTAGCCTTAGAAAAACTAAGAGAATTTCCCAGTGCCTTATTTCCTGTTTATTTCTATATCCAACTTCCATTTCCAAGCCTGCTAAAAAGTTACATAATTGTATCGAATGTCGTCGACTCCAGTAACAATAGGCCAACCAAAATGGGGACAAGTCTCACGACGGATGGTTTATCTAACAAACGCCTAGAAAGATCAGTCTTTTCCTGAAGATCACAAAAACGTTCGGAGCCGCTCACCAGGTATGAGGAATGCAATTAATACGTTTTTTGCGTTCGAATCAGGAAGCTAAGTGTAACTGTAAGAGGCGAAATGTGGGAAAATTGGCAGGAACAATGGGAGAGATGGAGTTTTTTCGGTTGGAAGAGCAACGTCGAACGTAATTGCGCGCACAGCTCATATGCTATATGAGACGGCTCAGTCACACAATGTTAGTTTTAAATAGGTTTAAACGGAAAATAATATCGTTTAACATGTTTCTAATCATCATTTAAAAGTCAACATGATATTTGTAATTCTTAACTTCTTTGCCTATTTATTTCCTATAAATAATATAAAATATCCACTTAATGCGAGAAATATAAGGGCGCATGGTAATAGTACACAAACAAAGAATGTCATTACAAAAATAAACATATTTTTGGTTTCTGCATTGCAGATAACGTTACAATCTGCACACTTTGATTAACCTAACAATTATTGAAAACGATTAAACAATAATTAATCATGACTTATGCATTATGTGCATTTCATAAGTTAGCATACATATTTCCTTTTCAAGATTGGAAAGACAAAGAGAATACATTATTGACCAACACATTTAAATTTGTTACACAGACGTCAACGACACCATCAGTTTAACTGACGTTTAACTGCACCAGTGCAACCGGACGCCCTCATAAGTTTTTCACGAGGAAAAGCGTACACAATACACCGGTGAACAAGAAGCTGAGAAAATCAACTACTCATTACCATGGACTGGACAGTTATTGTCTGTTGATCACACCATTATACCTCCACCTTCCTCATTCCACACTCGCTAATTGCGATGGGTTCAGCTGCGTTGATTTGACCGGCTTTGTCATGTCCTTCATTAGTGGTAACTGTACTGATAATTACTTCGATTGCATCATTTTACTGCGGGGACTTGAACTCTGTCCTCTTGAGGTTATGCTAGCAAATTGCTGATAAAGCTTTTGAATTTCAGTTAAAATAAAATAACAAAATGATCTTCAAAATCACTCACTATCAGCATTCTTAGCCCCAAATATTATATTATTGTTTAATATTTAATTCACATAAATTCAACTTGAGGTATGCTTTAAGCTATGTATCAGGCTTACCAAATTCTACAAAAACAATTTCGACATCGATTTTCCAGTAGTAAACCGAGTATCTATGATATTGTAAGCTTACTGATGATTATCAATATTTTAACATGACGATTACTAAAGACAATTATTGCAAGCTGAATTGAGTAACTGCTCTCAACAAATCAATTAAGCCATCGAAAGTAACGGGCACCTCTTTGAGCCCTGGCTGGCACTTCCTAAAACAGTCCCTCGTAATCTAGACTTCTTATGGACTTCAAATCGAATATAAAATGAATTGAATAACCAAAGATCGCGTGCTCATTATTTCTGCAGCAACAAATCAATGGGTCTAAACGTGTTTATTAACGTCAATTTGTTCGCGCGTCGGCAACGTGGTCGTGTCGTGAGTGTTGCCAATTAATACGATTTTTCGTCACCCACGACCGACCACTTCAGGACAACGAGGAACGTTCCCATGCCTCCTTTCCCTTTCGAATATTATTTATTGTGCTCACTGTAGATGCAAAGTAACTTGTCAATTGTTTTAACCTCCCATAAGATGAAATCGAGATTAGGTACTCGTATAAACCAATTAATTGCTATTATTTAATTTCATTGATATTATGCGAGTAAGGTAGGAATGATAGTGTAACTGCTGTTACATTTTCTAAAATGCAAAATTAAATATATTATTATAAAGCGCTTCACTACTTTAAAAACGTATATGTATAAGAAATGAAATCATATTTTGTAATTTCGTAACAAAGATATATGTATGTGCATAAATAATTAAAAGCTACTGTAAGATATTATGTGAATGTAATCATCATCATCCACATCTTAGGTTTTTAGAGTATCAGGAAACGGAGTAACAAAAGTAAGAGTTATAAAACCGCATAAAAACATAGCTCATTATTGCGAGAACCGGTCGCTATTATAAATTATAAACATTTTAGCTATTTGTGTTTTAACCATCTGCAGGAGTCATTAGGTTAGGTGATGCGCTGATATTTAGTCGTCCGCGGTTTGCGCCACTCGCGGATGACACGACCGCAAGGGCCGCGGCCCGGTGAAATCATGCGAGTTAACTCTTGGTTAGTTTGTCGGTTGTCGTGTGGTTTGTTCAATATTTTGTGGCAATTTTTATTAATTTATATTAAATTTTTATCTCCGTTCAGATGAGTTCCATGTAAGGCACAACAGGATATTTGTACTTAATACATCTGCAGTGGTCATTGGGTTAGGTGATGCGCTGATATTATTATTATGATCGCGGATGACAAGACCGCGACGGCCGCAGCCCGGTGCAATCGTGCAGGTTAACTTTTGGTTAAAACATTTAATACTTAGTGGCCATTGCTGTTTAAATTTATTTAATTATACATACGAGTATCTCCATTTATTATGTTTCCAAATAAAGTACAATGTGCTATTTGCGTTCATGCTACCTGCAAATAATATGATCGACTCACAGACTTATTACAATTAGACCATATCTACCTAACGTTTCTCTTTCACTCTTTTCGCCATAAACGTTTGTTAACTGTCAGTTAACTTCAAAAAACGATATTCGTGGTAACGTTAATCTAAATCCTTAATAATAAGCGTTCACAGTGCAACCGGCTCCGCAAGGTCTCCGCGGGCGGCGAGTTCGTGTGGTCGTGCCCGAAGCCAGATTAAACTATTGCACCTCACCGACATTTCGGTCGCCATGGTAACCGAAAATACACGACTCTACAACAACACCTTCCATCGCCACCCCTATTACGAGCGGCCCAAAGTTCACTTTCGTCCTTCTAATTCTATATTTCCTTCGTGCTCTTATGAAACAGACCGCTGCATTTAGGAAGACCTGTCGAATGTTCGCACGAATCCGCAAGTTGCGCTAACTGGAAGACCCCGCTAGCAACAAATGATAATTGGTTAGTAGAAATGAAGGTTATTAATACGGGAATCATTTGTATGAAATTTCGATGTAATCTCCTACCTAAAAGGTGAGTTTGATGTTGCAAGAGCGATTAACAGCTATATTGTATGTCAAATTCTCTGCATGTACCTTAACCTATCCTAGCACTGAGTAACAATTACATATAATTTTATTGGTCCTTATGTCTATAAAATAAATACCAATGTACTCTGTAACTAAGTCGATAAGATAGCTCAAGTAAGAGTTTTTTATATCGTTCACATTACAACATGTTATAACAAACAAGTGCTTTAGTACAATTGAAACTTAGCACCTATATCGCGCTTTAGCGCCTGTAATTAAGGGTATTTTAATTATATCTCAAAAACTACATCGGCGAGCGTTTCATCGACAATCATAGATTGTATACAAGTGGCTAAAGTATGGTAGAGTCTATACAGAGCTGTTACAACTTAAGGTTTAGAAGCTTTATATTCGATTGGGTCGGTACGACCGTCATGACCGTCGATGCACTAAAGAAGCAGTGTTCGCAAAACACAAAACACGAGGTATTACACTTTTCCTTCAGGAGTTAAATACTTGTTTGACCTTAATAACTTGTTCTAATTACAAAACGCAATGTAGGATATCTAAAATAAATTAAACATTCACACCAAATAACTATGTAGAGACAAACAACCTTAATCACGCATGGATCTCTCTAATGTGTGAGTGCGCGTGCACAGGCCGGGGCGCAATGAAGACAGCGACGCCGATATTAATTCATTGCGCTCCGAAAGGAATACGCGGCAGAGAATTATCTGCTCTTCCTGTACAAATGAAAGTACATATTAGTTTTTCATAACGTCCAAGCCGTAGAGCACTATTTGCGCTTCCAGTACAAATATATTCGTTTTTCATGACGATTGAACATTATTATACACATAGTAATATGGAATATCACACAAAAATGAGCGTTGTCACACTAAAACAACTTTATAGAAATGCAGCCTTATTCACGCTTGAATCGCACTAATGTGTGAGTATGCGCGTGCACAGGCCGGGGCGCAATGAAGACAGCGACGCCGATATTAATTCATTGCGCTCCGCAAGGAACACGCCGCGGAGCATTATCTGCGCTTCCTGCGTGCCCGTACACATTCTAACACCCCGAACCGAAGATGGTTCACACGGAACCAATAGCCAGCACAACCCACGAAGGTACGAACCATGATTCGTATTGTCGCAATATTAGGGTCCAAAATTGATTAAGCCACGTGCCATAATAATTTCAAATAAGTATAATAGATCGAAGGGCCGCGTTAATTAAATAAAGACTAGCTTAGGCGATTAATATAGCCGTTTTGCGGCAAATATCGCAGATCTCGGGTAACGGCACTACACTAGACCCACGGACGCTAGACTCATGTGTTCCGACAATTTCCAGATTATTGAAGAAATATTGAGACCAATACTAATACTGCATTTAATATTTCCCTCCTCCTGATTCGTTAAGAAAATTATCATCTAAAAGTGCTCTAATATTTTATATTACTGACTGTATATCTGTTTTTACACTACAGGTATAAAATAATAAAGGGTGATGAATTAGCTATGTATTGAAAGCTCACGAAAGAGTTTTTGTTTTAAACTTGCAATCAATTTAATATTCTATGAATAGTTAATAATTTGTAACAACATTTACACATTCAATAATTTATAGCTTAACGGTCTGGCACCAACACGTCATAGTTGATCTCGATGTTTAAGGCAATAGATCATATTTTGCCGTAGAAATTTAGCCCCAAAGCTGTGACCACGATGGCCCCGATAATCTCAGCGCTTGGGTGAGTAATTTAATAAACGCATATTCATTGAGAATTATCGTGTGTTTGCCTTGCTTTGGCGCACGTAGCGCCATCTCGTGGGCAATAAATCAATCAGTTTTATATTTAAGGCTCTACACAATCTTTTAGGAGTCTAAATCAAGCTAGGCTAGTACAGATTGTAGATTAAAGGCGACATTAAAACATAGGGTTTACTATTTCGGGCGATTTCGCGCGTCAGCGTGGCAGCTGCTTACTGATCTATCTTGTATTTGTGAGAATTTTTATTCAGATACATTCGTTTATCTTATCTTCTATGAGCGAATAAAACGTTTTCGCAATGTTTGATACACTATTATTCCTTTGTTAGAAAATAATTTACAATATATAGAATGAAACAAAACTAGATGACCTCCAAATCTTTCCAAAATAATCGAAATACAATGATAAAGATCACTTAATGCAAAACTGAAATCTCTCCAACCAACATTCCTATGTACTATGTAAAACCTATGAATCATAATTATAATAATCAAATCTAAATGAACACATTGAGCCAATAATACATACATAGAAACCTTCATAACATTCTGGTAAAGTATTATAAAAATAAACAAAGTAGCCGCAGCAGTTATAGTCCTATTTCATCCCGTATATTTTCGCTATTAAAACTGTTACACGCGCAAACGCACGCACATCGCAGCGAGCACGTGGTACTGGCCAGCCCGTGTGTCGGTCCTATTGGAATGTTATTTCAAATCGCGATACTAGACTCTACACTCCATTAATATTATATGTGAGGATGGCGACATCGGTATGCTCGATTTAGGGCATTATAATAAGCGGTAATGTTTCATCTTTTCTGAGTAACTTGCCAATAATTAAAAATATTACTAATAATTTATTTAAAGTGATAGAATTATAACCGTTAAGCTTTAAAAAGTATATTGCTCATACTTAGTGAAGAAAAAAATGTACTGTTTAATCATTTTATACTTTACTATTTTTACTGCATACAATAGACAACTATTTTGATTTATATCAAAACCTTCATTGTTGGAACATTCAGAGTAATTCATTATTTTATTTATTAAACAAAAAATGCATCGACTCTACGCTTTTGTTTTTCTGCTCCAAATTGACGTGGCAAAAAAATCCCAAATCAAAATATTATTAGCGAATACCTGACCTACGTTGTTACATAGAACCGAAGAAGCAGTATGAATAATTTACCTCAATTATTAGGTAATCTACCTGACATAAAGTCCAGCTATCAATCTAATCTGCGCCGAACTGTATTCGCACTTTACAGCGCTCATGGGATCACGACTCTTATATTTACAGTGCTTTAGATAACGTGTCTAATGCAAAATATTAATTCAAGAAACATACGCTGGTTAGGCTGCTTGCAAGCTGCTTATTCACTTTGTAGCAATACTTCTTACTACTTAATATTAACAATATCAATACTTCAAATAACTTAGTAATTTTTGTAGACAGACTTTTACCACAACATAAATGCGAGAAAAAATATGCTTATTTTTTCAATCATTTTTATTCAGAACATTTATTTTCCAGTTCTGTATTAATTGCATACTGTAAATCTTATGACAGGTTATTTTTTGCTTATATATATTATTTTTTTTAATTTTCTTATCGTATATAGAATTATTGAATCATTATCCATAAAGTAAATTATTTTAAATATTTTTCTCTTTTCTGTAGAGAACTTCTTATTGAATATACTTTAAAAAATATATAGTTTTAATTGACAATTAAAAGCCATTATTTAAATTATTTAGCAAATGTTTAATTCCATAAAGTTCATTGTTTTATACTGGACAAAATAATAAACAGAAATATAACAATAGAACATGCACATGCAAATGAAATATTAAACCGTGACTTATTGTTATTTTAAACCGGAATGTAGTCAGCCTTAGTTAATAAACAGGCTTGTAGTCGGTAGTGCAGCGAGTTTAAATCGCCATTGGTTAAGGCACTGCAGAGCCATCGATCAGCGGCACTGAGATGCAATGTTAGTGGACTGCGGTACTTCAAGCTATAAATTATGTTGTGTATGAAAAACTATGTTGACTTGTATAGAAAAAACGTATTAGTGAGTTGTTGAGTTGAGTTTGTTTTTGTTTGTAGTACGCTATAATGTTATGGGATGTTTTTGGACGCTTTAAGCCTAAATCTAATTGTTGTCTACATAGACTAGATTGTAAATAGGGGGCAAATAAAAATAATAAAAAATATTATACCAAATGACAAAATAATTTAAAACAAACAGCGAATATAACATGGTGGAATTTTGAAGCGTAATCCTTGTTAAAAAGAAAAGTACTTTTCAGTAAAAATAAACAGATCGTGGTAAGGCTTGCATGAGGTTGTTGTTATAAAATATGAACTAAACGTACATTAATGCTTGTTGATTGGGGTCAATTCAATGCAATACACGATTGTGGCACAGAAATTCCGCGCACTTCACGCATATCATGTAGAAAAGTCGCAACTGTTCTACAAATCCATCAGCCTTTTAATGTCCACGGCTGGACAAAGGCCTCCCCTAATAAAGGGGGAGTTTTGCCATAGTCACCGCGCTTGGCCG
>DWFC01000053.1:0-15026 GCA_018247075.1 Hasora chromus | reverse complement strand
GGAAATATATCCATAGAGTGCCGCTGGATTTCAACTTGTTATTGCTTTGCGTAGAGCATTATTAAACACTATCCAGGGTGTCTTGTTTAATTAATAGGACTGTACTAGCTCTTCCTCAGATTTATATCTTTCTTTCCTCAGATTATTATCTTTCTTTACTATACTAAACAATATTATTTATAAAGGAGCTCGCTCGGGAGCGAGCAGTCTATTCGATATTTGGCTATTATGCCATCGCATAAAATATATTAGTGCTACTTTCAAGCACAACTAAAGATGGTACCGCCCAACTCGAACAAGAAATTCCTAGCGTCTCTAGTTTAGCATCATCATAAAATTATAATTATTTATCTGATTTTAAAAAATCATCAAAATTAACTGTGTATTGCAGCATTATTTTGGCTGTAAAGTAAAGTATTTAAATATTTCATTATCATAAACTTGGAACTCTAGTAAATTCTTATATAATACTGTCAGGGTTACGCAGGCACCGTAATCACGCTACCATAGTCGCTATTTTGTCCGCTACCGTAGACCGCTACCGTAATCCACTATCGTAGTCCGCTACCTTTGCCTGCTACCATTGCCCGCTAATATAGTCCGCTACCGAAGCCCGCTACCGTAGTCCGCTACCGTAGTCCGCTACCGTAGTCCGCTACCGTAGTCCGCTAACAATGCGTACCATTGCCCGCTAACATAGATACCATGTCCGCTATGGCTGTCCGTTACCGTAGTCTGCTACGGTTGTAGCTACCACTGGCCACTACCGTAGACCATCACTACAGGCCGCTATCATAGGCCGCCCTTACTCCACTCCCGGGCCGCAACTAAGGCCTCATTCTAGGCCAACTTGGCCACCCCATTTATTTGGTTATTAACTACATTGATCTAACGTACACTATAGTGTTTCTTCTTAAACGAAATATTTCTATCAACACAATCACGAAAGTTAGGGTTCTAACGTCACTCATTATTATTATGGCAAAGGAGCAGTAAATTTAATTCCAACTTAGTACTCGGAAGAAGTGAAGCGTATAAATACTCAAAAATTGAACTTCGCTTTTATCCTATGTAAGAGACAAAACTTTTATTTGTAATGTCTTATAATAGTTTTAATAAAACAGTCAAGAATTGGAGTGTAGTCAGGTGTAGCACCGTATCTTAGTTGATATTCACTACAGATGTTTTAGACTGTAGTAACCACTTACCACCCACATGACGCATGCTCGTGTGTTACTTAGTAGGTTTTTCTTATTATGTGATGTGTGATTGAATTTCTTATGAGATTAGCGGAATTTTTTACTGTATGACATTTATGACTTAAGTGCAATTTAAATGGATCGATACAGTTAGTTTAATTGGCCAAGATCAACCTGCAAAATGGCATGAAAAAACCTCTCTAATTTAATTTTAGTCCGGAAACTTTTCGGTGGTGTATGTATGTATGTATATGTTAAAAAAAACGTCAATAAACCAATTGGAACATTTTATTGCACACAAAAATACATAACATGAATTAATTGATTTAATGTTTTGTATAGTTAAATTTTATTTAGAAAACATTCCAAAAGTAACATTGTTTATGCGTAATTTAAAATGTAGTCCCCAAGATTTCCCATATACCATCCGATAAGATGATGATGAAGGAAGTGATGATGAAGACAAACGTAGTTGATGCTTGGTGATGCCCGCGGTGATGAGCGGCTTCCGCTTAACTGTATCAAAAGAAAATTCATTAAATACTTTCTTAATAACTGAAATTAACCAGTGACCACATAAGTCCACAAGATCATTCACCAAGAACTATCTACCTATAAAACAGTAGCAACGACTTTTTTTACGGACATTGCTGTTAATATCGTAAATAGTTTAACTAAGCAGAATATGCAGAACAAGAGGCGTTCTAACTCTGCCCTCAGGGGTAACAACGCATCTGTGATCTCATAACTTAAAAAAAATTACAATACTTCCTCTGAGTCTTGGCCGCTTTTTACATTGGCTTTCCAAATGCATATCATTCGAATTCGTAGAACCATTTTTTTCCTAAAAATGTAAATGTGCCGTCGTTGAACAAAGTTAAATTCGGTCAAGGTTCATCGACCAAACCGTATAATAATGTTAAAAACATCAATCAATCGTGTTATTCTGCTATCTATATTTTACGAGATACTGATTTATGAATTTGCAAAAATAGTATACTAAAATTTTCCATAAGGAATAAACACAAATAGAGATACATCCGAATACTACCTTAAAGATTTAATTAACTCTAAAGTAAAAATCCCAGCAATTCGCGACGTCCCCACGTGATCTCAGCATAATCACCAAAGTCATGTCTTGGACCAATAACAGATAGCGGCATTCTTAGGATGAATCTGAAATAAATCGCATAAGTAAGGCAAGGGTCTATTCGATTTTTAATAACGTAATTGGTAATACAATACAACATAATTATGTTATCTACCTCATCTGCTCATGAAGCAATTGCTTCAAGAGGTATCGCTTATGTATACAGTAATGACGCAGAGTATTTTGAAGCGTCGTCCAGGTTCTGTGGATAATAGCAGCGTCAATTAGACCTTAAACTTCATAGTGATGGTGATACAATGATACATCACTATAATAGTTTGAGGTCTAGGCGACACCACTAATGTCGTCTTCAGATGCGCTTCACGAAAACATTTGATTTCTGCACGTCTTCGCAACTCTTCAGTTGTGATTTTAATGCAAACGTCGAGTTCACTATATCCCCCTAGATTAAAGCAACCTACGAAGGATATTGTGAGCCTGACGTTCACATCGACGGCAGGAGATTAATCAGTTTTAATCAGTTTCAAAAGGGTGTCATCATGACGGTAGTGGAAATAAATCTTGAAGAACTTACAACAGCTGCTGTGTGGAGTCTTAAATTTAAATATTCAACATAATATTACATGTGTCATTACGGTAAATGATTGCAATAATTTTATAAATGACACAATGCTCTGTAAAATATAAACTAAAAAAAGATAAACCTTATTATTATGAAATGAACACTTGAGCCGGCAATCCAGTTGGACTAAACTGGTTGTCAACAGTTGATATAAAATTAATGTCTCTTTTTTAAGGGTTACTCACCACCTCACCGTTGCTTTGTATATATTAGAAAACTTTTCAATACATAATATGGAATATAAAATTTTAAAGAGAATATTTTACCTTATTTCGGCCATCAGATTGTAGACTAATTGATGATAAAGGCTAATAGCATATGTCCTTAACTTCCGCAGAATAGTATTATTCTACAGTGATTAAGAACTAAATAATGTTGCCAGTACAGCAGGACAGTCATATCATTCTCCCTGTAGAGCCGGAAGCGCGTTCCACAATGAAGACCACATAACTATTAATTTTAGTTAATATAGTATATAAAATACTCATCGAGTAAAGCACTAAATTATCTTTGCATAAATGGATACAAAAATCATCAGCATTTTTTTACTTTCCTTACCTACTTCACCTTACTCCTGTAGAAAGAGTTCATAACGATGACAAGGCCAACAGCACTCGGACTTTAAAGCCCACAGAAAAAGCTTCGACATTAAATTCTGTGAGAGTCAAAACCCAAATGACGTTGCCAGTGCAGCAAAACAGCAAAGTTATCTTACGCATAAAACAGTGGCTGTTTCGGCGAAACTTTTTTAAAGCGAAATATCAATAATTAGAAAAATAACCTTATTAAACTCTAGTCCGACTTATAGTCTTAGTGATGATGTAGAGCCAGAAGCTATTTCGACTTTCACGATAAGCTTCGTAAAGCTATAATAAATATTATTCATCGAGAAGTCATAGACGCCTCAAAAATGTTTATTCGATTTAATATAGTAGTGAGCATTGAGTAATATACTGAATTGCACTGTGTATATGTATTTAAAACATATTTAAAAATCTCCTCGAGGTCTTATTAATGTATTACGTACGTCTGTAATTGATTGATTGCGATGATAAGTCCAACAGCACTCGGACGATACGACATCAAATTCTGTAGGAATCAAAGTCCGAGTGACGGTGCCAGAGCAGCAAAACAGCAAAGCCATCCTTCCACAGGGCAGTGGCTGTTTCGGCGACTGGGACTTAAAATAATTCATAAAATATCAGTAATTACAAAGAGAATCTTACTAAGCTCTAGTGCGGATGTGTCTTAGGAATAACGTACCAGACAGTCATATTATTCTTCCTGTAGAGCCGGAAGCGCTTACCACGATAAAGTACTTAAAGCTGTAATAATTATCATTCATCGTGGAGTTACATATAAAAATCGTTAAAAAAATATTTGAAAATAGCAAGTGTTTCCTTACCGCCTCGAGGTCTTATTGATGTATTGCATACGCCTGTAGATGGACTTGATAGTGGTGATAAGGCCAACAGCACTCGAACTTAAAAGCCCGCAGAAAAATATTTAATTAACAATTCTGTGGGAATCCAAGCTCGAGTGACATTGCCATTACAGTAACACAGCAAAGTCACCCTTCCATAGAGCAGTGGCTGTTTCAGCGACTTGGATTTAAAATATTCATAAAATATGAGTAATTGATTGATTACAAAAATAACCTTTTTAAACTATACTGCGGATCTTTTAATCATACTTAATAAGGACAGCATCATCTGAACTCTATGGAAAAAACTCTGTTAAATCTAAGACCTAAGTGTCGTTGTTAGTTAAACCATTAATAACGTTTGAGTATTAAGCAAAGTACTTTATTATCCAGCAGTATTGATTCCTAAAGTCAGTGATGTTTTATGGAAAACAGCTCTGGGGGCCTAAAGTAATAAATTTTCGAAATGAATTTGGTGGACCTTTAAGCCCAAGTGACGTTACCATTTTTTCGTTGCTAGTTCTGGTTTGAGAAACATAATTCACAAGTATTAAAAATTAACGTGTTTAATAATCTTGCTAATCTAAT
Source organism: Hasora chromus (assembly GCA_018247075.1). Lineage (NCBI taxonomy): Eukaryota > Metazoa > Arthropoda > Insecta > Lepidoptera > Hesperiidae > Hasora > Hasora chromus. The sequence continues at coordinate 10,083 of DWFC01000053.1, read as the reverse complement.
ATAAGCCGCAGTGATACTAAGGAAAACAGCCTTCGGACAATAAGACTCACGGAAATCCTTTTATTTTGTAAGAAATAAATTCCGAGAGCTGTTGCCAGTACAGCAAAATAGCAAAGTCATTGTAACTGCAAAGCCTGGACTCTTTTTATCTATCCATCTATAAGCCCTTTAATGTCCGCTGCTTAGGATAGGTCTTCCCCAATTAAGAAGGAAGTCATAGTCGGGTTGTTGGCCACAGAAGGGTAGTTATGTAGCACAGAGAGATGCTGCTGCCCATGTGCTATAGACTTACACGACATCCAGAGGTGTTGTGGCGCAGTTGGGGTAGCGTTATTCTAAATCCAGGGTTACACGGACAACTCGGTCAACACGGTTCTAACCCTCTTTTGGTATTTCACATTAATCGGTAAGCCTATAATAAATGTTTTGATGGCTTCTCAAGTCATTGGCGTCTTGCATACGCGTGCAGATGCGTAAGGCTTCACAACGATGATAGGGCTACCAGCCCTCGGATCCTAAGGCCCGAGGAGTTCAATTGAAAAAAATTCTGTGAAAGTCTGGGCCCGAGGGACGTTGCCGGCGCAGCAATACGGCAAAGTCGTGCAGCTCGCAAAATTGTGGCTGTTTTTGACGCCTAGTAGAAAAAACATACTTGTATTATATAAAATGTACAAGATATGAAAATTTATTTTCTGTAGTTTATGTTTTGAATACACACAAAAGATTACCAATATTATTTGACAAATTTGACTTAGTTGGTGAGCCATGAAACGTGATGTCTATGAGGTGATTCTCGTAGAGGAAAATATGTGTTTTATTTGTCGCTTAAAAATAAAAAAATAAAATATCTTTATTCCGGGAATTACCCTTATGAGCTTACCTTAGCCGTTGAATCAACTATCTAGGCTCGATCCATTCAACTAGCGGCCTAGCCATTTGATCAAACAGCTAAACAGTAATCTAAACTAACCTAACCTAAGGTTACGTTAAGTTAGGTTAGGATCGAAAAAATGTATTGCCTACCTGTTTGATCAAATGGCTAGACCGTAAGTTAAAAGGCACTGTTTAATAAAGAGCCTAGTAACGAAGTTAGCCTGTTAATTGAACGGCTAAATAAACAAGTTGACTGCGACACCTATATTTCATTTATGAAATAATTCTGTTAAATACATTAAAACTAGACAAAATAAAAGGAAAAATGACACATTTAAAGCAATAAAAATACAATAATTACATTTATAACAATAGTGCTTTAAGTAAGTTTAAGTTCACGACGTAATGCATACGCCAGCTATTACTTGACCTTCAAAGTGATGTTGATTATTCCAGTTGCTACATCGCTGTGAGGGTTAAGTTTAGCGAACGCAGCAGTCAGAGTAGTTTCTCGAAAAACGTAGATGAACGGTATTAAAAAAAATCTTATATTATGTACTTGTTAAACACATATAAAGCAATAAATGTTTACCTCTGTGAACCGTGTAGTGCTCTGACTGAGTTACTCTCAGTTGGTGAGGCGCCAAAATTTGATGATTTGAATATTCCAAAATTTGTTCATCATTTCTAGCGTCTCAGCCATTTATGCGATGTTCAGTATAAGGTAGCCAGCGAATATGAAACAACTTGTTCAAATTTGGTGTCAGGTGTAGTTCTCTTTAATCAACTTGGGCGACGGTGGCACGGATAGATGGCCATTAATCTTAGGCACTATTTTACGGAATCGAGATCCAAAAATGATACGAAGATACAAAGATAAAAGCAAATAAACAATATTAATATTATATTAAGTCTTACCAGTCACTGACTGCTACGTGAAGACTCTGATGTACGCAAACGTCACGACTTCAATTAACTAATCAGTAAAGATGGTGTGTAACATCTTTACTAAGAAGTGTAAAGAAGCCGTAACGCTGCTAGGAAGAACACACCAAGGGCCAAAAGAAGTTGAGTTTATGGCAAAGCAACTCGACTCAATTATTTCAAACAACAATTATAACGCAATATCCAGTTTGCTGTTCTTTTTTGCTACCTTATGTAAAGGGAGCATTTTTTTCATAGTACCCCCTATATTATGTGTTGCTCTTAACACCGTATCGACCTCGATTCATTGTCGTCATCTGACCGTCAAACTGACAGCGGAAATTAACGATAATGACACTGATCGGTTGAGCGCACCCCCGCTCCGCATCCCGCAGACCATGGGAGAGCCAAGCTTATGGCGGTTTACCCATAATATAGTCACCTTAGGTAGAATTGGATATTCGCGTCTAATAGAGAATTTTGTAAAAGACTAAAATCCTTGTGGTTTCTTGATATATCTTCTCTGAAGTGATGCATGCGCCAACTCCACCTAGTACTTCATCGTGGTGAGGCAAAACACCACAGTGAAGTAAAAGGCCAGCGGAACGCTGCTAATATAATATTCTCATTTGTATCTAACCTATGAATATCGAGTATTAAAGATTTCTGACTGCTGTTTATTGCGTGTTACCAGTAATAATTTTTCTATAAGATGTTCATGACACAACTGCCAATCACATTGGTACCGACAGTCAAACATCAAAGTTAAAGTATTGATTATAATAAATGCCGCACTTCGGCAATCGAACTTGCAATCTCAAACTTAACAATGAATTTATTTGCTATCTTATAAAATACACAAGTAAAATTAGTCCTACCCTCATGACTGATATTCCATGTAAAGTGCTATATATATGTATATATATATGTAGTGTATATGGAACAAGAGCATCGATTTATAGAATTTATTATTTTTGGTTGTGCCCCGCAGTTTTACCCGCGTAGAAAACATATGGGCCCCCCTCCTGTCTACATTGGATGAAATTTTGGAATAAAAAAGTATACCAAAGGAAGTTGAACCATAAACTATCAAATAGCGAAAACCCCCCCTAACGTTTTTTAAAAATGTCTTCAATGTACAGACATAGCACTTTTACAATTTAATATTAGTATAGATTTTAAAATGGTAATCTGACGTTCAATGTATAAATGGCTACTAAAACAATAAAAATATGTATTAATAAATAATTTATATATACATGTATGTAATAGTGTATGTATGTATATAAATATGGCCAAATATAAAATATGTACAGTACATATTATCTCACACTGATTATTGAAAATAAATTAATTTTGACTATGTTACTGTTCATATTATGTGGAAGTGATCCATATAATTAAAAAATAACAAATATCTCACCATCCTTCTAAAAGCGCAGCCCGCAGCCGTCGTGCCGATGTCAAATTCAGAGGTAAACTCTACCTCCATTCCAATGTCGAAATTCTGTTAGTTTTACATAATTTAAAAACACTGGACTGCAGTTAATCTTCCCCTGAGAGCAGTGACGGAATACGAAATCATTGATTGGTCCACATCTGCAACGTTCTTATTTTCCTTTAGGTACGCATCATTTGTGGCACATTTTCTTTCTTTCCTTTTCCTTTCTTGTTATAATATGTTTGCGGTTTCAGGATTGTCAGTGCTCATTTGCCTCGCTTTTATAAAGATAACTCTGTGCTTTACTTCATGAACGCTCTTCTTTCCTCAGACGTTTTCCTTTCAGTAGATTACGTCACAATTCATGTCGGTTTTCTTTTATTTCTTGAATAATTCGTTTCTTAAACAGCGAAAAAAAAGGAAACCGATCTGAACATTGGACATATCCCACGCTGACAGCTTCCAGGAACCAGGAATTGATCTAGCTTATTTTTCAGAACTTGCACATTCCACTGATTTCCACTAATTTATAAAGAAACAGTAAGCTCTGCCCTGTACGTGTGATAGCCTGCACACAGTAACTAACAAGCCGTTTCAATCAAATAAAAATTAACGCAAATATATCAAAAGTAGCAGTAGTAAGTAGGATCAAAACAAACCATCTCAACGCTTATTTTTTTACTTCCTTACTTAACTTTCATAGCTTAAGCGATCACTGTAGATGATATCTACTAAAATGCAGACTAGATGACATTAAAAAGATTCTACAAATCTCTATAGGATGATATTTTTTATAATGTTCAAAGGCATCATTTACCATCATGAAGGTTTCAATAATTCACTTAAATATTTGATTTTTAACGATATAAACGTTTAGTTAATTATTAATCAGAAAACATTATTTTGTATCATCTCACCATCATGACTCTGCACCAACAGGCTTGTTCCCCCGATGAATATGTTAACAGCAACCATCATCTCTTTGTCCGTAAAGGAGATTACAGAGAAAGAGATAGAGGCCGCCGCAACATTGGATCTGCAACTCGATGTTTCTGTTGGTATCTTTGGTAAGTCTGTTCAGAAAGAGATTGGGTGTAGTTTAATAGGAAATCAATGTTATAAATTTTAAAAAACATTCAACCATGTAATCGGTTAAATTATAATTACCGCGATGAACACAGCGACCCTAATCGGGAGGGATTATCTTTACACGTCATATTACTAAGATAGAAATAAAGGTCGCCGCGACATTTAACCTGTGCCCCGATGTTTCAATTCACATGGCTGGAAATAAAAAGTCGTTAAAACTAAATATAATACAAAATATACGCAGTACATGGTTTAAGCGACAGTAACGTTGATTTTAAAACTCGTTGACTGTAAGATGCTTATAAGAAATTTATAATTATAGATGTAAATTTGATCTAAAAAAAAGCATTCCTGTAAAAATGCCAAGTCTCGCATTACATTCACTCAATTCAAAAAAAGTTTTAAATCCCAAGAAGAGCCTAGTAAACCAATATTTATGAGTATTTTTCACATTTTTTGATACATTTACATCAAACTTAGTTTTATTTCCAACTTGTAGCTCTTGGACTTGGCAATCACCGATCGTAATCGACAATAATAATCGTAGAGCGGATAAATGGATTAAGCCATTTTTATTAAACATTTTTTCATTACTGATTGTATTTGCTGATTCCATGTGAAATTTACATTAATATGTTCATTCAATAAGTAAACTATTAATAGAGAAGCAGTTACACCTGTATACATCGAACAATTCACAAGTCTATTTAACAAATTCGTTTTCAGAAGGAAACATTTCTGACCACTTCTCTTTATACAGAATGTATATATGTAAGTATGCAAGTGAACCAATGGAATGTTGGTGATTAGGGGAAATGCATTTGCTTATTTTTTTTTCTCACGGATAGATATCCACGCTTATAATGTAAATCTATAATCTAAAAATGTAATTCTCGTCGAAGTTCTCACTGATATTAAATTATTTATGGTCATAAATATTTAATCGACCTCTGTGGCGCAATCAGTGATGAGCGGGTCTGTAAAACGTGGGGTCATGGGTTCGATTCCCGCGCGAACTTTTCTAGTTTGTTTCGTTGTTGGAAATTTAACGGTAGAAGGTGGTAGAACTTTCACGTTCGACTGGGTCGTTACCATCGTCACATCTAATTGTGCCGTAAATTGTAGTATTCGCACGACGGTATTTCGGTGTAAGGGTAAATATACAATTGCACGGAAGGAATTGAAATATTCAAATGCTTACCAACTTTATTTGAAACCTTTCTGCTTCCTCTTTCTCTCTGTTGTTTCTGATGATAGTGCATCAAGGTAATATCGAGGTTTAAGTTGCTGCCAGAACAACATAAACATCAACACCGCCATGACACTGGCCAGGAGAAAAAATCGTTGTAACATAGTCGTCCAAATGTGCGGACCCAGTTTAATCTAGAATGAGAGATAATTATTTCACGTCTAATATTTAATTTTAGACATTAAAATAGTTATCTTTTTCTCGATTAAATCAATTGGGAGAACTTCCTCGATGCGATACTTTTTACGTTTTGACCACTTCTCTATGAAAACAGATCCGCCATATAGAGATAAATTTATATAACAAATCAGTCTTACAGAGCAGTGAATCAAAACCGCAGATTCCTAAAAATAATCACACAAATGTGTCGTAAATCACAATTAGCATAAATAGCATAAAATATTTTTTGTTAAATTGCTTACCAAATACTTGTTTTCAGTCTTCTGTTGCTTTCTGTGCTCAGATGGCTCAGAGCGATGAGGTAAGATAAAATGGCACCAGCATACGCAGCTTCGTTGTTTTTGCGTCTTTAATCCAAAAATTAGAAAACTGCACAATACTTTCGTCAATAATAAACCGTTAATTATTGTTCCTTATATTAAATAAGTTCAGTCAAAATTGTTGCTTACCAAATGCTTGTTTGCTGCCTTTTGTTGCTTCTACTAAAGATGGTTCATTACCATTAGTTGGTATGAAAGAAGACCAGTGCATTGTTTTTATGGTTTTATCAACAGAACCAAAAAACTCTCCAATATTTACCTTGTATTATTTAAGTTCACTCAAAATTGATGCTTACCAAATGCTCGTTTGCTTTCTTCTGTTGCTTCCACTGAAGATGGCTCTCATGACAATGAGATGAGCCTGCGCAGTTTCACCATTTTTACAGTTTAAAATCAGGAAACTCCCCAAAAGTCTCTTTAATATTAAGCCGTAAATAACATTTGCATTATTTAAACATGTTCAATCTCGCCAGCGCGGTACTGCATAACTTGAAGAATTATTTTGAAAGGAATTCGCTATCACAGAAGCATTGTTTATCTGTATTACAAATCGATTCAATATCCAATCATCCAATATCAGTTTATTTCTTCATAATGTTCGTATTTTTAATGCTGGTTCCATCAATGTAATTGTCAACAGCGACCATCGTCTTTCACCCCGGATGCTCTGGAAAAAGAGATGAAAACCGAGGCGACTGCGATTCAATGCCTTTAACGGTTGAGATATGCAACGATAAAATGGCAGTACATACGTTGACACTCGTTAAAAATGATGTCCTAAAGGTAAAAATATTTACCCTTTTTAAAACAAATTCATTTTTTACTGATAGCAGTGACATAATACGAAGCAATGACTTCGACTTCCCACGATCTTCGCAACGTTCTTATTTTCCTGAAGGTATGCATCATTCGTGGCACATGTTTCATATTACAATGAAATGTTTGTGGTTTCAAGATCGTCAATGCTCATTTGCCTTGTTGCCAATTTTGCATGTGTTTCACTTCATAAATGCCCTTCTCTTTTCTCAAACGTTTTACTCTGAGTAGATCACGTCGCAATTCATATCGGTTTTCTTTTCTTTCTTAATATATTCTTTTTATGGACAGTGAAAAAAAAGGAATCCGACCTGAACATTGAACATATCACACGGTGAAGCTTCCAGGAACTACGATTAGATCTTGCATGCTCTCCAGAAGTTTCACTTTTCACTGAATCGGCATCATCTTTACTATTTTAAAATACTTACTTTGCGTCATTTATAATCAACAACAAGTATTATCAGTAATAACTAGATTCGAAAAAAAAACCTCTTACCAATCATCCAATTAAATATTATTTTTTGAAAGCAATAGACGTTCAGTTAATTATTACACAGAAAACATTATTATCATCTCACCATATTAATTCTCCACCAACGGGCTTGTTCCCTCGATGAATACGTCAACAGCAACCATTATCTCTTTCCCCGTAAAGGGAATTACAGAGAAAGAGATAGAGGCCGCCGTGACATTGGATCTTCGACTCGACGCGACGTTTCGTTTGGTATAACGAATACTAATACTAATTAGTATTTGTTATAGTAGAAGTACTAAAATAACCCATTCCATTGATTTTAACTAGTATATAATTGTAATACGTATTAATAAATTTAGATGTTAAAATTGAAAGCAGAGCAAATATATTTTTGCTTATTAAACATATATACATAGAGAGACAATTACATCTGTATTCATAAATCAATTTACACGACAATTTAACCAAATTCCAGTCATATCCATGTTTTCAAAAATCCAAAAAAAATCTTTAACAAAAAACATTGAAAGAATAATATTTTGGCTAGAAGGAAAGTGGTCACCTTGCCTTATACATAGTGTATCGTAAGTAATGCACCAACGGAATGTCGGTGATCAGCTAAGACAGAAAGCAGTTGCTTAAATAAATTATTAGTTTTCTCTTTGATTACACACTTATTTTTATTTACATATTTGTGTAAAAATATCATCAGGAATTAAATGAATGTTATGATGATAAATATGAAAATATTTCAACATAAGAATTGCAAGTCACGACAAAATTTACAATGGCAGGCAAGGACGGAATCGAAATATTCAAATGCTTACCATTATTTTATTTAGAGCGCTGATTCTCTCTTCAGGTCTAAGTTGCTGCTAGAACAACATAAACTTCAACACCACTATGCTACTGACCAGGAAAAAAAAGAAACAAGATCGACCAGTGCAGACTCAGTCTAATCTAGAAACAGAAATAATTATATCACGTCTAATATTAACTTTTAGACCGTAAAATAGTTATCTTTCCTAGATTTAACTACTTGAGAGAACTTCGATTATGATGCTAATTGTTTCAATTTGATCACTTCTCTGTGGGTACAGACCCGCCATATAGAGACAACTCTGCATAACGAATCAGTCTCACAAGGCAGTGAATCAAAAACGTCGATTCCTATAAGTAACCATATAAACGGTACATAGATAACAAAATGTGTACAAGTGTTTCGTAAATCACAATAAGCATAAAAAACTAGAGATTTCTTTTGTTAGAATTGCTTACCGAATGCTCGTTAGCAGTCTTCTGTTGCCTCTACTGAAGATATCTAAGGTAATCTAAGGTAAGATAAAATGATCATCATTATCACCGTTTTGAGACGAAAAGACGTAAACAAGTAATAACTAATATTCTCACCAATAGACAACCGATCTTCGATGACTTGCTGGTACCCCCGATGTAAATGTCAACGGCGACCATCACCTCTCACCCCGGAGGTTCCGGAGGAAGAGATGAAAGCCGCCGCGGCAATGTTTTAATTCGCTGGGTGTCCAAAGATAAAACGGCAGAATAGATGTTGATACACGTAGAAAAAAAAAAAATTATATTTTTTTAACACAGATTAATATTTATTTTAGTTTTTTTTTTTGTTTTAGAAATTCATATTGATTTTTAAAACAAATTTATTTATCATTAATTTTCAATCAGCTTTTAGTATTGTTTGGAAATTGAACACCATGTTAACAATATGAAGGTTTGGTTCCCTTGATGGACAAGTCGACGGCGAAGATCATCGCTTCCCTCGTAACTTTACGAAGGAAGCGATGAACGCCGCCGTGACATTTGAACTGCGAGTTGAATTTGTTTGAGCTAGAAAACAAGAATCGCACTGGTATGGTATGGTTAGTGGTAGCTAGCAACATAGAAGCTTCTTATTTCGACGCGTATCTTTCTTTAATACGCTTTTATTACTTAATAGTGCTTTATATAAGAAGCGATTTAAGCGATTAGTTTATAGTAATAATTGTAGTATAGACTAGATTTTTAGGGATTCTTTTATAAATGCACTAAAAACGATGTAAATTTAAATAGATTCGGTAAAACCTAATAATAATAAAATATATTCTATATTAAATTCCAATATTCTTACCATGTAAGGCTTTTTAGGCAAAAACAACAACTTCTCACAGCAGTGACTGCTTACCACCAGGCGGCTCGTAACTTGATAAAAAAGACTTACATACATGCAAAATACTGTTATCTAATTGATTCATACGGAAACAGGTGGTGTATGACTCACACGGTTAATAAGAAACATAAAACATTAAATTATATTCTTACTGATGGCTACAAAGGCGAGAATTTTTCTGTGCCAATTATTTTGGTTTTTTTTGTTTCTTTTTCTAATGTGTATTTTTCATAGTTTGTATTGTTGTTCATAAATTAGTTTCTATCAACTTCATTTTGAAAAAACTTAAATACAACAACGAAATGATAAGCATTTGCAATTAAAAAGCAAAACAAACAAAAACAAAACAAATTCAAAATCTATCATCAAAATATCTAATATTCTTACCCCAAAAATGTTTCGAACCTCTTCTTTCCATAGTTACTTACTTGAGATGACGCATGGTCGACTTGTAAAGATCACCATCGTACCAATTTTTGCCGCAAAGCAGCATCGTTGCATTATTTAGTGTAACAAGGCCTTTTAGTATTG